>CM077787.1:530000-560000 GCA_039737535.1 Lagodon rhomboides
ATCACATGTACATGTACATGTACATGTGATGTCCATGTACATCACATGTACATCACATGTACATGTACATGTACATGTGATGTACATGTGCATGTACATGTGATGTACATGAGCATGTACATGTGCTGTACATGTGCAGTACATGTGATGTACATGTGCAGTACATGTGATGTACATGTGATGTACATGTGATGTACATGTGATGTACATGTGCAGTATCTAAAGCTGTCAGATAAATGTAGTGGAGTAGAAGTATAAAGATAATATAAAGTACAAATGCCTCAAATGTGACTTCACCTCAACCTGTCCGTGTGTGTGTGTGTGTGTGTGTGTGTGTGTGTGTGTGTGTGTGTGTGTGTGTGTGTCAGTGATGGAGGTGGCGTCAGGTGAGTACGGGGATCAGATGGTCCGGCTGGTGCGAGCCGTGCAGGACAGGAAGTGTGAGAAGGATTATCAGACTGAGCTGAACGGAGACACGAGCCTCCACCCGCTCCTGTGGCAGCGCACAGAGGAGGTGAGAAACAAACGCACCACACGCCACACAGCCCGGTTGTCATAGAGACAGGCCAACAGGAAGTACCTGACGTGTTGTTGTAGCATTAATAAATCTTTGATTATGAATTTATTAAAACTTGTTTCTTCATGTGATCGACCGGCAGAACAGAAGAAGAGCAACAAAATAACTTCCCTGTCACCGTCCCTGAATCGATCACACGAACAGATGTTCTGTTTCATTTTGGTGCATTAATTAACAAATCTAATCAAATTTCTTCATCACATTGAAACAAAATTGTGTGTGTGTGTTGCAGGAGAGCTCGTCGTCTGAAGGCTGTCACAGTTTCTCAGCCAGCTGTATGACTCAGTTCTCCATCCTGTTCAGGAGGACGTTCCTCAGCATCCTCAGAGACTCGGTGAGGAAACACAGCGACACCTGCTGGACACCTGCAGCTGCTGCAGCACACACACAGTCACAGGAACACACACAGTCACAGGAACACACACACAGTCACAGGAACACACACACAGTCACAGGAACACACACACAGTAACACATCCACTCTCTGATTGGTCGAGCAGGTGCTGACTCACCTGAGGATCTCCTCCCACATCGGGATCGGCGTCCTGATTGGTCTGCTGTACCTGGGCATCGGGAACGAGGCCAAGAAAGTTCTCAGTAACTCAGGGTTCCTCTTCTTCTCCATGTTGTTCCTCATGTTCGCTGCTCTGATGCCCACAGTGCTCACCTGTGAGTCACACACACACACACACACACACACACACACACACACACACACACACACACACACACACACACACACACACACACACACACACACACACACACACACACACACACACACACAAACGATGTAATATATTATAATATATTATAATGATTATAGTCCAATAATCAATTAGTTGATGTTTTTAGCTTCCATGTAAAAAAACATTAATATATAACAAATATATAAAAGTAGTAAAATTTACTTCCACCACAGTAGAAATACTTTTAACACATCAATGATTAATAATGTAATTAATATTATAATACTCTCAACAAATACTCTGACTTCTGATACTTTAGTTACATTTTGCTTTTAGATGTTAAATATTTTAATTTATCAAGAAATAGAAAAACAAATAATAATAAAACAATAAATAATTCTTGTCGTAACTTTGTGAGTTCTGAGTTCTGACCGTGTGTTTGGGCCTCAGTTCCTCTGGAGATGGGAGTTTTCCTGAGGGAACACCTGAACTACTGGTACAGCCTGAAGGCTTATTACCTGGCTAAGACCATGGCTGACGTCCCGTTCCAGGTGAGCTGACACACGACTCTCTGACCTGAGTCACGACAGCTCAGACAGCTGAGCAAAGACTTTACACAGTACTGGAGTAAAGACGAGTAACACGTTCATGTGGTGACGGTATCAGCTGTGGTTTGATCGGTTCTCTTGGTGAGCTGTGCGTCACTCGGTTCTGTTCTGGCCCGTGTGCAGGTGGTGTTCCCGGTGGTGTACTGCAGCATCGTGTACTGGATGACGGCTCAGCCTCCCGACGCCGGACGCTTCTTCCTCTTCCTGTCTCTGGGGGTCCTGACGTCTCTGGTGGCTCAGAGTCTGGGGCTGCTGATCGGAGCCGCCTCCACCTCGCTGCAGGTCAGCCTCACTGAACTCACCTGTGTCAGCTGACGCTCAGGTGTGTCCACCTGTCGCCCTCACGCAGGTGTGTTTGTTTCCTGCAGGTGGCGACGTTCGTCGGTCCGGTGACAGCGATCCCTGTTCTGTTGTTCTCGGGGTTCTTCGTCAGTTTCGACACCATCCCCTGGTACCTGCAGTGGATGTCCTACATCTCCTACGTCAGGTGGGGCGCTGTCTGATTTAATAACTGCAGCTGTGAACAGAGAGAAGAAGAAGAAACGCTCAGCGAGAGAAGTCGTCTCCAGCTCTTCAGCGACGAGATGATCCTCTGTTCAATCATTGTCTTTTTTGTATTATTTAATGTATAATGGTTTTTCACGCAGCGTTTGAGTTTATCTTTTGTCTGAAACGAGCAGCTTTAGCTTGTCTGTTTCAATCAAAAGCCCAGTTTCTTCTGATTGGAGACACTGGTCCACTAATGAGTCCAGAGGCACTGAAGCTGGCAGCCGAAAACGTTGGTGTATTTACCGGGGAAACTACAGCTCACAATCAGCTGTATCAGCTTGGCGCTGCCAGTTTTACAAACCAACAGCTTTCTGAAACATCTCTACACACCATGAAGGCCTCCTGTGTTGTGTTTCAGGTACGGCTTTGAGGGCGTTATCCTGTCCATCTACGGTCTGGACCGGGAGGATCTTCACTGTGATGAAGACGACACCTGTCACTTCCAGAAGTCTGAGGCCATCCTGAAGGAGCTGGACATGCTGGATGCCAAACTCTACCTGGACTTCATCGTCCTCGCCATCTTTTTCTTCTCTCTGAGGCTCATCGCTTACTTCGTCCTCCGCTACAAGCTCAGCGCTGAGAGGTAGAGCGGGGCCAGGACCAGGACCCGGCCCGGAGAAGATCTGAGCGGCAGCGTCCGCCATTTAGGACAAAACCTTTAGGCCAAAGTTAGCATGTAGCGGTGCAGTTTGTCTACATGTGGATCTACTTTGGCTCCTGTTTAAGAACCACAAAGAGAACCAGGTTAAAGGTCTCTGAGTGTCACCAGAGGACGAGCTGAGGACACACCAGGTCCTGCAGGGACAGCAGCTGGTCTCCTGATTCCTGCAGGTTTAACTGTGCCACAACAGACTGTCTCACTAACTAACAAGAATTGGAGAACACCTGATTTTTCAGAATAAAAGCGTCTGCAGACTCTGGACACTCATGATTCAGGACAGACTTCGACTTAGTTCCAGTCTGAGGTGTAGACACTCTGTCCTCACAATCTCTGTGTACATCAGACTGTTTATGAGACCAATCATTTCTTGAATAAACTTGATTTACTCCCACAGTCCTGACAGATTTCTTATGTAACATCCTGACGGTCGACAGCCACGTTAGCAGCTCTGAGACGTTTGAAGAGAATCATGTTGCACCACACACAGAAGTGTCTCTATTATTGTGTCCACGCCATTCACATCAGCCCGCTGCCTGAAACATGAAGCAGCTCAGATTTCATCCGTCAGTTGTACAGCATTATATCGACATAAACAAGGAGGAAAAGAGACACGAGGAAACAAAACGTTCTGAATAAACTGATAACCAGGAGTTTCAGAAACATCTCAAAAAGAAAATCCTGCTTTTACTGAACCTGAACTAAACTAAAGAGTCAAAGACCAACAGAGCAACAAGTTCTCTTCTTTATTAAAACATGTTGAATATATTTACTTTAGAAACTGGGAGACGTCAGCAGCTTCGACACGGATCACAGCAGTCATCAGCTGTCACAGCGTTTCCTTTCACAATACATACATAAAGAAATAAATACGTAAATAATAAGTAAATAAATAAGTAAATACCACCATATCCAAATATCCACCAAAGTGGATGCAAGTGATGTCATCGTCTCCAGCTGCACACTGGTTCATGTCACAGTCCGGCTCAGATTAAGGTGTCTGGTGGCCTTTGACCTCTAGAGGTCTCATCCCATCAGCTGTGACCTCATCCTGTCTCTGCTTCCTGTTTTCAGCTGAAACACATAAATGATATATTCTTTATTTAATCAGGAAGTTATGTTAAAATCAAGACTGAAGTAAGTCCAGAATCAACTTAAAGGTTGTCTCTACATCAAAATTACTTGATTACATTCTTGATGGTTATATTTGACAGATTATAACCAATCCAGTCCTTTTTACCTGTTGAATAAATACACAGTCATACAGGCAGCATGACAATATAAACACGTGTGTGTGTGTGTGTGTGTGTGTGTGTGTGTGTGTGTGTGAGTTACTTTATATAGTCCTGCCCCGACCTCATCTAAAGAAATAAAAAAGATTTACAGCCATTAACAGAGAGATGACAAAGTACTGATCCGGTCTGAACTGGGTCATGACTCTCACACATGATGTTTGTCAGTTTGTCGTCATTAAAGTCAAACCTCATGTAGTTTTGTGTTAAAGCTCAGTGAACTACATCGTCTCATCAACACGGCACCAGAACCAACATGGAGCCAACTGGGTCAGAAAAGGTTCTGAACAAGATGAACATCACAATAAATCTGCTCATACTGACAGCTGCAGTTCTGGTTCTGGCTCAGTTCTGTGAGCTGCTGATATACAGGAGCAGCTCTACAATGTGTAAGTTAGATGACGTCACTAACAGCGCTGTCGGCTGTGATGTCATTATAATGACGTATTTTCCGTTTGATGTTTCATCAGTTTGATGACAAACATCAGTGTAGTGATTTCTGTAGTCAGACTGGGAATAATATAAGTACTTATTGTAGCATCAATATGCCAAACGGCTGGAGAAAAGACCGACCACTTTCAGGTGCACTTCCACTGGTTTGTTTATTTACTGAAGCGTACACATACACTTCAGTGTAGCAGAGCGTCCCTACTGGTGTGGTGGACTATTACCAATACATCACAATCAGGCGAGATCCATGACACAAACAGGATCAATACTTTATCATCTCTCTTCACTACCAGACAAAGGTTTGATCCATGAGGGGAACCGGAAGGGGCGGGGCTTCCGCGCTCTTTTTAAAAATAATCCTGATATTTTGATTGGTTCGCTTCTGTGTCCGTGTGGTGACGACATGACGAGTCACGTGACCTGACCTGCGCCTGAAAGCGCCAAAACCGTCAACAAGAGCAGAAATCAAAGAGCGGTGGAGCCGCGAAACGGAAACGGAAAGCAGGTACCGGCAGCCCGTCCGGTCAGAGACCAGCAGCCCGTCAGGTACCGGCAGCCCGAGGCCGAGGAGGACGACGAGCCGGTGGATGGCAGAGACCTGTTGGCGGGTAGGCTAGCAGCTAAACAGCCCCACAGTTTATCTTCACTTTATTTAAACTACTTTTACTTTCTTTATTTTAAATTCGCTTTTATTTTACTGTTCCAACCACTCGGGCCGGGACAGCGTGATCGGCTTTTGATTTACCAGACCTCATTCACAAAGTCAGTCGTTTACCTCACTCCTCTCTAGATGAATTAATACCGACTCACCTGGTAAATAAGGGTTTATTTCAAACAAATCCAAGTTAGTGGTTGTTAGAAAAGTGAAAATACAAACCAGAAGGGTTTTGTGAGTTTCTTGTTGTTTTCTTTCCCGTTGGAATCATCTGTGTTTCCTGACAGTAAAATGGCTGATTGTGTAAATGGAGTCTGGTGGATTTGGCTAAAGTGATAGCTGCTGTTTCTGGTTAAAAAACGGATGTTATTGTCAACTAAAAGGTCTTTCTCTGTTTGGATATATTCAATAATGTCAGTCAGACATCTAGAATAACAATAATCTGAGCAGGTAAGTGAGAAACAAGAACTTTGTGATGAAGGTATGCACTGAGGGATTTTTCCCGGCGGCTTGGTTGTCATTGTCATATCCCAAGATTCTTTGCGCGCCCGAAGAGAAGAGAGAAAGGAAGAAATAATGGCGACCTCAAGTGGCGCAGATCTCACATATAAATGTAAGTATTGGGTTTGTACTCGGTTTTTACTCATTTGAACATCCAACGCCAGATAAGTTAAACTTCAAGGGTAAAATCCGCTCAGCTCGATGCCTCTGGAAGTGAAGCCTTAAAAACCTTCACTTTCAAACGTTAGACGTTCAGAGGTTGACTTATATCTTGTATCTTATTGTGACTGTTGAGATGTTATAGACTATTTTTACTTCATGTACATAAACGGAGCAAGTTGAACAGAGTTAGATCAGGCTGTGATCCCTGCTTTGTTTCCAGACTGTAAAACTGTAAAGTCTAATTAAACGTTTGGATTGAATAAAGAGCTAAGTTTAGGATTATCCTAATGATGATTATGTTTTTGCTATATTAGAACTTTTTTGTCTGTTGACATGACACATAACGTGTTTTACATTTTATTTTGTTTTAGGGAGCAAACGGAGAGCTTCATCACTGTCCGAGGTCAGAATGACCGTTTGTTCACAGGGGCGACACATTCCGCCGCGGCTGGATGGAAGTAATCAATAATCAATAATAAATCGCCCATTCGTCAGTCCTGATGTCACGTTTTGTAAATCTTTGCATCCCTGTGTTAATGTGATCTTGTGTTTACCTTTTCTCTCGCTTCTCTCTGTGTTCAGAACAGATCTGGAAACAATGGCCAAAGTACAAAGTAGGTGCAGGTTTGAATGATGATGTGGAAACTAAATTATATTTGTTTTACCCATGCAAGTTAATACATCATTTGCTGAAAATTGCTGACGTGATTGATTTCCACTGCCTTAGGATTGCAGATATCCAGGGACAGGAGAGGGGGTCAGTGGGAGGCCCAGTGCTGCTTCTGGGTCCTGGTTTGTCCTCATGGACGAGGTCTTAGGACAGAGGCCTTCCACTGCCCCCCCGTCCTCACTGCCTCCATCCCTGAGGACACACCAGGGCCAAGTGCCGGCAGGTGAGCAGGAGGATGACGACGATGAGGAGGAGGAGAGCCAGTCAGGGCCAAGGAGGAAGAGGAGGAGGGAGGATGAAGGAGGACATGAGGCTGCAGAGGGAGGATGGAGAGGCTCTTCTCTGCTCCAGAGGACAATCATTACATTATTTCTGTTATTTAGTCAATTTATGAGTTCTTTTTGAATTATTTGTTCATAATTGTTTGTTTTATATAATTCATGAAATAAACTATTGTTATAGTGTTACACATTGTCTGTTCCATTTAATATTTACAACTGAAGTACAATTTATAACAGCAAACAGCATCAAGTGCTTCTTTTCAGGGACAACAAGGGATTTAATTTTTCTTTTCTTACTACGGTCTTAACATTTACAACTATTTACAAAATTACAACATAAATAACTATTTACAGATTATTATTAACAAAAACAATAACAATTTTAAAACAGTAACAAATGATGTACAGTAACAGGCTGAGCAGGAGTCCCTGCAGGGCTGCTGGGCTGATGGGATGCCACAGTAAAGACCCTGGTGTGAGTGGGACATCATCTGGGTCGGTACTCAGGGTGTTTGGGGGTGTAGTCTCCACTGTCCACCACATCTTCAAGATGAGCGGCTTCCATCTGGTTAACGTTATAGGGTCCCAATAAAATAAAATATGAGAGAAGATACCTAAACGGATCCAACAACTGATTCCCATATCAGTGAATCTCCTAAACTCAGGCTTAAATGCGGGGGTGTGATGAGGGCGAAGGGTGGAATGTATTTTGAGTGGGTTGACACTCGCTGCTTTGTTTGAACTTGTCTTATGACTTGTGTCTGTCAACGTACTCTATTACATGTATTTTTATGTGGCAGCCTTTTGTCCGAGACAAAATCTCCATCAGGATAATAAATTAATCTTGAATCTTAAATAATGCTGGTGATGAATCTGGCCTAGGTCCTAGGTGAGACCCAGACAGCTTCAGGGCCTTATTGGCTTTTAGGCACCTGGCAGCTGACGGCAAGGATCTTTATAACAGCTGATAATCGGCTACAGAGGCAGTAAGACAACAGGGCTGAGGTATCGACATGACAGATGAGGTCACACTGGTGGCATTGGTGTTTCTTTTCAGCCATCCGCTGTTATTTCTCTCAACAAAGTATGTATAATGTCATTTGGTTTGTGAATATTGAAACATTAATTATTAAAGCTTTAAACTCCTGACAATCAATCAATTCATAAAAACTTTTGCACTAACTAACTTTACTCTCATCTCTAAAGTAATCCTCAGATGACTGCAGCTCATTAAAGAAGTCCCTCAGGTCAAAGGTCACCTCAGCATGTCAACATGTTTGTCTCTGAGGTGTCTTCACATTAGTCACAGTTTCCACTAATTCCCTCTGAAGCAAATTACAGTCAGAGCTGTTAACCAGTGAGACCAATCAGCCTGAGCGGACCTCAGTCCTGGTTTAACTGGTCCACAGAGGGCTGAGGCCCATAATGACCTCCCCTCAGACCGCTGTGACATCACCTCAGGATGGACGGACACACATTACATACATACATTAGAAAATATTTAGTTTTACTCGTCAGTAAAACAGTGTTGAATTGTTCAAGTGTAGAATCTGAGTAAACTCACAGCTGCAAACATACATTCTGAGGACTGCCTTTAATCAATGAAAGTCTTAATCAGGTTCATCAGTATGTACGATATGTAAGTGCCGGAACATGTTCAGCAATTTAACAAAGCTACTAACCCAGGTGACAATCAAAGACAGTAGCAGGTAACAGTCTGACAGTGAAGTGGCAGACAGGCAACCAGGAGTTGAGAGACGGCTTTACATTTAATAAATGTCCCCGTCTGGAACCAAACTGATTATTGCTACAAGGGCAATTCTTATATTCTGATAAACTTTTATATTTGATACTTGCAAGATTTTGGGACATGATGTCAATGTGTCGCACCTGAGTCAGTCAGACTGTCGACGCACAGGTCTGCAAAATGCATCAGGCTCATTTCATACCAACTCACCTTGGCCCTTCGTGTTTATGTCATGGATTTTCTCTTTAAAATTAACAATTAAACTTTATTAAATTCATGGGACCTCGTGAAATTCTGTAGCTGTACTCGAATCTTTCAGGTTTTTGGCCCTCAGAGCTAAATATCATCATGTTACTGATTCTTTGTTTGTGTATTCTCAGCCTCACCTCAATGTATTCATTTAAATTGTTGTTGCTGAATCTTTACTGAGTCATACAATTGATAACGATAAATCATATTTTATTTTGACTAGTTTTCACTTTGATGAACCAAATGTTGATTCTGTGTGTTTTTTTTTTCTAAAGTATTTTTTTGGCCTTTATGTAGCTTTATTGATAGAACAAGCTGAACAGGAAACAGGAGGAGAGAGAGGGGGAGTGACACGCAGCAAAGGGTCCCAGGCCGGGAGTCGAACCCACGTCTGCTGCAGCGAGGACTTAGCCTCTGCACATGGGATGCTGCTCTACCAAGTGAGCTAAGCGGCGCCCGAATCTGTGTGTGTTAATATAGTTCTATCACATTTAGAAGTTATTTGGTTCTGCTTTATTATTAATAACTAACCAATACAGAACCATACATTTTTTTATCCGGGCTTCATAGAGCCTGCATATAGCTCATATTACCACACACATTTTACAGTAAACTTAAACATTTTCCTCAACTAATTTCAAATCTTAGAAAATTTTTTTTTTCCATATTGTACAACATCATACATAATCTGTAGGGATGTAACTTTATACCGAATTTCACGATATCATGTTAAAAAATGCAGCGGTACCATCGTGGGTCTGTGATGAAACCTACCAACCTGTCATGTGGCTATTTTGCTGGCTAAAGTTAATGGCTAACAAGGGAAATCAGCACGAATGCATTCTACCATTGCTTCTTGTCATTGTATTGTTCTATTAGAACAGCAGAGGGCGCAGTCAGGCGGCTCTGCCTCTGGCTTTGTTTGAGCTTTTAGTAACACTCCGACCTCTTCACTCATTCTCTGGAACATCTTTTTGCTGCAAGAGTGACTTGTTAGGTGGAGCACCCATCCTGTCTGCTTCACCTCACGAGCCCAAAGACACTGCAGATGTGACAGCCAAGCGGTGTGTTTACCAGCAGGGAAACTACGGATCCGCTGCATCGGCTCTGCCACAAGCATTTTGTTTTTACAAGCCATGCGCGAGGAACTCAAATCCATTAAAACCAGACAACCGCTGAACATACAGTCAGCAAATAATAATGCTGACAGAGATTTTGGTGGCCCTGGTAGACACACTGTTCGACCAGAGGGAGGGAGGGATTGCTAATGGCTCCTGTATTGTTTCGCAGTCGTACATAGTCCAATGGCTACTTGTTTCAGAGATTCAACAGGCTGGCTGCTCTCAGTTATAATTGCAGAGGGTACATCTATTAGAGTGCACTCTCTGTGTTCCCCCGAGACCTGAGACAGTCGATCTCTTTACTGCACTTTAATGCAATATACTCGTTTAGTGTGGGTGTGTGCTTCTGAAAGATGGAGATAAGGTAGCCATTAATACAGCTCACTCATCATAAAGGCCATAGTAATCAATAGCCACATATCTGCTAGCCTACAGTTTAGCAAACGGTAATAAACTGTCAGAAACATGAACATAAACAAAAAAGGAATGTTTAGTGCCGTTTGCGGCAATAATAACGCATTTAAATTCTACTCAGACACACTGTAATCTCAGGATTGTAACAATGACTCACAGGAATGCTGTGAATTCTTGAGCTTGCATGTAGTTGTTCAGTTCAGCTTCATCAACCTCCTGTTCTGTAAGACCTGATGTGGTTCTGTAAGACCTGATGTGGTTCTGTAAGACCTGATGTGGTTCTGTAAGACCTGATGTGGTTCTGCAAGACCTGATGTGGTTCTGCAAGACCTGATGTGGTTCTGCAAGACCTGATGTGGTTCTGACCTGCGACCAGACCACATATCACCTCTGAGCTGCTGCTCCACCTTTACCCTCCACTCTGCGTACAGCTGAGGGACTGATGTTTGGCAGGGTGTACTTAGCATCCATGACCTTCATTAGCTTCATGAAGCCCTGTTTTTAAACTGTGCTTATAGGCATCATATCATATCATATCTCACTTCGGTTTCTTCTCATGTGGGGCAATGGCTGAAAAAGCAGTGGCAATTGTTGTTTGTCGAACCAAAGTTTGACTAGTAGAAGCAGTGAGGCTGGTCTGTTGGCTACTTGCGGGGAGGCTGATGCTAGCATGATCAGTGCAAACTGATGCTCTTGGAGTTCTGTTTGGGTCTGTACCTGTTGAGATGATGGAAGAGGTTGGTGGTGTCCGGTCCAGTTCTGCAGAGGACTGGTCGCCAATTGGGCTCGACACACAGGTGGTCCCCGTCAGTCTGAGTTGTTGTGAGTGGGAGGGGCCAGAAACTTGCATCAACCACATGCATTTGTTTCTCTGCTGTGCGAATGGCTGTTGGTGAAGTGTTTTCTAGGAAGAGGAAAATGGACTCGAAAATAACTATCGAAAAAATAAATGTCATAAATTTATCATCGTTATTGTGAAAAATCGTATCAAGAAAATGATCAACATCGTTTTATCACCTGGCCCTACTATAGAAGGAAAGCAGAGGGACCTCAGGTAAAAAGTTAAAGACGGGTCCGTATGTCTGTTGACAGATTTTTGTCAGCATGATAGCATCACAACACATGACCTTTGCGTAGTGGAAATCCGAATCAAGGCTGAGTTCGGAAATGTGCGTGGTTCAAGCAAAGTGGCTGGAACTTTACACCTCTGGCCCACATTCGTTTCTATATTCCTGGAGACACCTGTTTTAAATGTGAACTGCTTCTGAAGCAGTTTTGAGTACTTAGCCAGGCATTTATATGTTTGTCTGTCTCTCTGTGGACAGGTTTTGTAAATGTAATAGTGTCACAACAATGCAAAATGCAGTCATGAAACTTCACAGGTCTGTTATTGAAATGAAAATGAAGACCTAGTTTGAGTTTGATTCAACTGAAGCTTTAACAATAGGTGAAAAAATTGTATTTGTTGTTAAGAAGGTGCTGCTAACGCTAGTGACGTAGACTTCACTGGCTCTTTTGGGATATAAAACAGCAGACGTAGCCAAAAGTTAGAGATGACCGCAGCAGTCCTGAAGGAAGGATGAGGGTGGTGAGTTTAATGGTTGCATTAGTTTCAGCTGCATATTATGATGCTGTATATATGCATATTAAATCTTTATGCTTCGTTTTTAAATAGTTGTTTTCAAAAAGGTGTTTTTAACAAAAATTACTTGGTCCAGAGACAAGATGTTGGCAACACTTTTTTTAAAAAAGTTTTGCGGGCTTGAGTTTTTTTATTTCTTCCAACAAGAATGATGTTAAATTCAACGTCATCAGCTTTATCTTATTTTGTTCTTGGAGCTTATTTGCATGTTGGAAACTTAAGATACTTATACTTTATGTTAACAGCTTTGCTTTATGTTGTTATTATGTTTGTCAACATTTCCCTCATCGTGGTTATCTGTATGAACAGGAGCTTACATGAACCTATGTACATGTTCCTGTGCAGTCTGTTTGTAAATGAACTGTTTGGTAGTTCAGGGTTGTTTCCGTTGCTTCTGACTCAGATTCTCTCTGACATTCACACTGTTTCTGCTTCTCTTTGTTTCCTGCAGATTTTCTGTTTTTATTCTTATGCAAATGTAGAGTTTGCCAATTTAGCTGCCATGTCTTATGACAGATATCTTGCTATCTGTTGTCCTCTGCAGTATAACACACGTATGACACCTAAAAAGGTATTTATGTTAATAACTGTCTTATGGTTATACTCTTGTGTGAAATGTCTGATTACTTTATCCTTAAACATCAATTTGAAGCTTTGTGGGAACATTATAAACAGTTTGTATTGTCATAACTACCTTATTGTAAAACTGGCCTGTTCTGACACTAGAGTGAACAACATTTATGGACTTTTCACCACTGCTGTATCAATTTTGGTCCCTCTGTTTCCAATCCTTTTCTCTTACATGAAAATTCTTAAAATTTGCTTTTCTGGTTCCAAACAGACCAGACAGAAAGCTATCAGTACCTGCACACCTCACATTGCCTCTCTCATTAACTTTTCTTTTGGGTGTTTGTTCCAAATAATTCAGACTAGATTTGATATGACAAACGTTCCCAATGTCCTACAAATCATTTTGTCGTTATATTTCTCATTACTGCAACCACTTTTGAATCCTATTATGTACGGACTGCAAATGTCCAAACTACGAAATGCATATAAACATTTGTTCTGTTATAAAATGCTGACTGGTCCCAGAAATACTGTGCAAGTTGAATGAAAAGGTGTCAGTACAATATTTCTAATGTCTGGTCCTAGTTGGAGTGTTTAAGGCTGCAGCTACAGACCAGGATGACATCTTAAGTCCATTTTTGTGGACTAAAACCGTCTGCATCTGCACATATAACAACAATAAATTATCATCTTCAGTTAAACTCAGTTAAGGCCAAGGAGGAAGCCAGGAGATGGGTACAGAATCCTGTACAACCAGCCAGAAACACGGACTAGAATAGCAAAGAGGAGTTACACTGAAAAGTTCAGAAACAATTCTGCGTCAGTGTGGAGATGCATGCAGTTACAGGAAATGATTATGTTATTATATTATTGGTTTCCTGTAATTTTTCAATTAAAATTCTTTACTGTACTGCAGAACTAAATGACCACAGGCCGGTCTCCCTGACCTCTTTGGTCATGAAATCCTTTTAGAGACTGGTGGTGACCCACCTGAAGGACATCACAAGCCCCTGCTCTGCAAACAGGTCAGTGGATAATGCAGACAACATGAGACCAAACTACATCCTGCAACACCTCAACTTGCCAAAGAAAATGCCAGGATTCTAATTGTTCAATTGGTGATTTATGGAGGGGTCACTGAATGTGTCAGCTGGTAGACTAGTGTGGGCTCTGGTGATGAGGTGGGACTGACCTGCTGTGCTTCCTGTTCTGTGAAGGTATAAAGCGTCAGACGTAGCTGCAGCTGACAGAAGTGACTGCAGCAGGTGATGAGATCATGTTTCATTTACAGATTTTAGAATGGTGTTAAATTCAACTGTATCTGATATTATTCTTGGTGCTTATTTGCAGATTGGAAACTTAAGATACTTATACTTTATGCTAACTGCTTTCCTTTATGTTGTTATGGCTGTTTTAAACACATCTCTCATCGTGGTTATCTGTATGAACAGGAGCTTACATGAACCTATGTACATGTTCCTGTGCAGTCTGTTTGTAAATGAACTGTATGGTAGTTCAGGGTTGTTTCCGTTCCTTCTGACTCAGATTCTCTCTGACATTCACACTGTTTCTGTTTCATTTTGTTACCTGCAGATTTACTGTTTGTATACATATGGCAATGTAGAATTTGCCAATTTAGTCATCATGTCTTATGACAGATATCTTGCTATCTGTTGTCCTCTACAGTATCACACACGTATGACATGTAAAAAGGCAGTTATGCTTATTTGTGTGATATGGTTGTACTCATGTGGGATATTCTTGATTAAATTATCCTTACTCATCCGTTTGCCACTTTGTGGGAACATCATAAACAGTTTGTATTGTCTGGACTACCCAGTTGTTAAGTTGGCCTGTTCTGACACCAAAGTAAACAACATCTATGGGATTTTAACAACTACTGTCTTCTTTATATGTACTCTGGTTCCAATTCTGTTTTCTTACATGAAAATTTTTCACATTTGTTTTTCTGGTTCCAAACAGACCAGACAGAAAGCTGTCAGTACCTGCACACCTCAACTCGTGTCTCTTATGAATTTTACTTGTGGTGCCTGCTTCAAAATACTTCAGAGTAGATTTGATAGGACCAGTGTACCCAGTGTGCTGCAAGTCATTCTTGATCTGTATTTTCGGCTGAGTTCGGAAATGTGCGTGGTTCAAGCAAAGTGGCTGGAACTTTACACCTCTGGCCCACATTAGTTTCTATATTCCTGGAGACACCTGTTTTAAACGTGAACTGCTTCTGAAGCAGTTTTGAGTACTTAGCCAGGCATTTATATGTTTGTCTGTCTCTCTGTGGACAGGTTTTGTAAATGTAATAGTGTCACAACAATGCAAAATGCAGTCATGAAACTTCACAGGTCTGTTATTGAAATGAAAATGAAGACCTAGTTTGAAGGTGGGTGTGTGGGAGTCCTGAGTACTCATGTTATACTGTAGTAATAATTACTTAGGGCCTTGAAATTTATGTTCGTGGGTGTCACAACTGGTATGATCCCATCTCAAGATGGCCTCTCGTTTTTGTTCATTATTTGATTTACAACCTCTTTTTTTAATTGTGGTAGGGTGAGAAAACAGATGGGAGTGTCTGTCTGTCTGTCTGTGATATGATATGATGAACAGAGGACAGAGGGGGAGGAGTGAAGCTTGCCCAGTAAGAGATTTAATTGGGCAAGCCTAGTGTTATTAAAATGAACCAACTGGCTGCTGATCCTGCTTTATCCAGTCGTTAGCAGTAATTTTGGAATCATTTCTAAGGAGCGTTGGCCCACCGGGAAAAAGACAAACTAACAATCCCCCACTGAATTCAACTGAAGCTTTAACAATAGGTGAAAAAATTGTATTTGTTGTTAAGAAGGTGCTGCTAACGCTAGTGACGTAGACTTCACTGGCTCTTTTGGGATATAAAACAGCAGACGTAGCCAAAAGTTAGAGATGACCGCAGCAGTCCTGAAGGAAGGATGAGGGTGGTGAGTTTAATGGTTGCATTAGTTTCAGCTGCATATTATGATGCTGTATATATGCATATTAAATCTTTATGCTTCGTTTTTAAATAGTTGTTTTCAAAAAGGTGTTTTTAACAAAAATTACTTGGTCCAGAGACAAGATGTTGGCAACACTTTTTTTAAAAAAGTTTTGCGGGCTTGAGTTTTTTTATTTCTTCCAACAAGAATGATGTTAAATTCAACGTCATCAGCTTTATCTTATTTTGTTCTTGGAGCTTATTTGCATGTTGGAAACTTAAGATACTTATACTTTATGTTAACAGCTTTGCTTTATGTTGTTATTATGTTTGTCAACATTTCCCTCATCGTGGTTATCTGTATGAACAGGAGCTTACATGAACCTATGTACATGTTCCTGTGCAGTCTGTTTGTAAATGAACTGTTTGGTAGTTCAGGGTTGTTTCCGTTCCTTCTGACTCAGATTCTCTCTGACATTCACACTGTTTCTGCTTCTCTTTGTTTCCTGCAGATTTACTGTTTGTATTCTTATGCAAATGTAGAGTTTGTCAATTTAGCTGCCATGTCTTATGACAGATATCTTGCTATCTGTTGTCCTCTGCAGTATAACACACGTATGACACCTAAAAAGGTATTTATGTTAATAACTGTCTTATGGTTATATTCTTGTGTGAAATGTCTGATTACTTTATCCTTAAACATCAATTTGAAGCTTTGTGGGAACATTATAAACAGTTTGTATTGTCATAACTACCTTATTGTAAAACTGGCCTGTTCTGACACTAGAGTGAACAACATTTATGGACTTTTCACCGGTGCTGTATCAATTTTGGTCCCTCTGTTTCCAATCCTTTTCTCTTACATGAAAATTCTTAAAATTTGCTTTTCTGGTTCCAAACAGACCAGACAGAAAGCTATCAGTACCTGCACACCTCACATTGCCTCTCTCATTAACTTTTCTTTTGGGTGTTTGTTCCAAATAATTCAGACTAGATTTGATATGACAAACGTTCCCAATGTCCTACAAATCATTTTGTCGTTATATTTCTCATTACTGCAACCACTTTTGACTCCTATTATGTACGGACTGCAAATGTCCAAACTACGAAATGCATATAAACATTTGTTCTGTTATAAAATGCTGACTGGTCCCAGAAATACTGTGCAAGTTGATTGAAAAGGTGTCAGTACAATATTTCTAATGTCTGGTCCTAGTTGGAGTGTTTAAGGCTGCAGCTACGGACCAGGATGACATCTTAAGTCCATTTTTGTGGACTAAAACCTTTTGCATCTGCACATATAACAACAATAAATTATCATCTTCAGTTAAACTCAGTTAAGGCCAAGGAGGAAGCCAGGAGGTGGGTACAGAATCCTGTACAACCAGCCAGAAACACGGACTAGAATAGCAAAGAGGAGTTACACTGAAAAGTTCAGAAACAATTCTGCGTCAGTGTGGAGATGCATGCAGTTACAGGAAATGATTATATTATTATATTATTGGTTTCCTGTAATTTTTCAATTAAAATTCTTTACTGTACTGCAGAACTAAATGACCACAGGCCGGTCTCCCTGACCTCTTTGGTCATGAAATCTTTTTAGAGACTGGTGGTGACCCACCTGAAGGACATCACAAGTCCCTGCTCTGCAAACAGGTCAGTGGATAATGTAGACAACATGAGACCAAACTACATCCTGCAACACCTCAACTTGCCAAAGAAAATGCCAGGATTCTATCTGAAGACTTTAGCTCCACGTTCAACTCCGTCATTCAAAACTCACCCAGCTGACTGTGCCAGCCTCCAACTGTCAGTGGATCACACATGTCCTGACAGACAGGAAGCAGCAGAGACTCGGCTGGCGAAAATCACATCCAGTACAATCAGCAATGCTGCACGTCAGGGATTTGTGCTCTACCCACTGCTCTTCCCCATTCGCACTAAGGACTGCACCTCCCGGGACCAGTCTGTTAACCTCCTGAGGTTTGCAGATGACACAGGGGTCATCAGCCTTATCTGGGCACAACAGAGGATGTACTTCCTGTTCCAGCTTTGGAATTTAAATCTGCCTCGGAGCTGCTGATTCAATTCTTCTCTGCCAAAATGCAGTCTGTTCTCTCTTCGTCCCTTCATCACTATGTGGTTTGGATCGGCCACCAAACAGGACAGGAACAGAATAAAACAGACCATCAGGACTGCAGAGAAAATCTGTCACGCCAACCTGTCCCCCATTCATGACTTACACATGTCCAGTGTCAGGAAACAGCAGGAAACATCGGTGCAGACCCATCACGCCCTGGACACAACCTCCAAATTCTCACTTGTAGTAGGTGCTACAGAACACTAGACCCCATCACAAGAACACATTGTTCCCACAGGCCAAATTAGCCACAGGTGATGACTACGCTGCAGCAACAGCACAGCTCATAACAACACTGGTCACCATCTCCGACCATCTCCTCATGAACAAGACATAATACCAACAAAGACCAATTGTTGACACACACATTTCAACGATCGAATTACAAACTTTGTATCGGTGAATAAACTAACTAGGTCACTATCAAGAATAATCAGCTCTGATTGATTCTGAATTCTCTCGTGATGATGATGATGACAGACGGGTGATGCTTTACTGTCCAGGAGATGTGCTGTGTTGAAACCGTAGCTCTGGTGATGAGGTGGGACTGACCTGCTGTGCTTCCTGTTCTGTGAAGGTATAAAGCGTCAGACGTAGCTGCAGCTGACAGAAGTGACTGCAGCAGGTGATGAGATCATGTTTCATTTACAGATTTTAGAATGGTGTTAAATTCAACTGTATCTGATATTATCCTTGGTGCTTATTTGCAGATTGGAAACTTAAGATACTTATACTTTATGCTAACTGCTTTCCTTTATGTTGTTATGGCTGTTTTAAACACATCTCTCATTGTAGTTATCTGTATGAACAGGAGCTTACATGAACCTATGTACATGTTCCTGTGCAGTCTGTTTGTAAATGAACTGTATGGTAGTTCAGGGTTGTTTCCGTTCCTTCTGACTCAGATTCTCTCTGACATTCACACTGTTTCTGTTTCATTTTGTTACCTGCAGATTTACTGTTTGTATACATATGGCAATGTAGAATTTGTCAATTTAGTCGTCATGTCTTATGACAGATATCTTGCTATCTGTTGTCCTCTACAGTATCACACACGTATGACATGTAAAAAGGCAGTTATGCTTATCGGTGTGATATGGTTGTACTCATGTGGGATATTCTTGATTAAATTATCCTTACTCATCCGTTTGCCACTTTGTGGGAACATCATAAACAGTTTGTATTGTCTGGACTACCCAGTTGTTAAGTTGGCCTGTTCTGACACCAAAGTAAACAACATCTATGGGATTTTAACAACTACTGTCTTCTTTATATGTACTCTGGTTCCAATTCTGTTTTCTTACATGAAAATTTTTCACATTTGTTTTTCTGGTTCCAAACAGACCAGACAGAAAGCTGTCAGTACCTGCACACCTCAACTCGTGTCTCTTATGAATTTTACTTGTGGTGCCTGCTTCCAAATACTTCAGAGTAGATTTGATATGACCAATGTACCCAGTGTGCTGCAAGTCATTCTTGATCTGTATTTTCTAATCATTCAGCCACTCTTGAATCCGATCATGTACGGACTGCAAATGTCCAAAATACGAAGAATATATGTCCATCTGTTCTATTAAATGTTGACTGGTGACAGAGATACCTTGTGCAATATGAAAGTGCTAATACATTATTCTTAAAGTCTTGAAATGTGCTGTTGGAGAACTGAATAAAAACAATGAACTCAGTCTTTCTGTCACTGTTAGTGTGATTGTGGTGAATTGAAATAATATCCCAGTAAAACATTTAAAATAACAAAAAAAGAACAATGTTGAAAAGTTAACATCTAATATTTATATTGGTGAAAATAATGTATTAATCCACTCCAGAGTCAAATCCACTCCATTCCCAATAGACATGAACGCAGACACAAAGGTTGTAGCACCTAAATGTTTTTCACTGAGGTGTTTTTCTCCTGACTGAACTGGTTAGAATGTGTTTGAGACTGCTGCCACAGAACTGGATTACTTATGTTCACACATTCATAATCGAGTAAACGTTGGTCTAATCACCAGAACAGATACCACTTCAGGTTTTCATGCGGTTGAGCAAAATGAATGCCTCATTTCCATACAGTTTCTTTCTCTCCACTAAATTTTGGATGTACACTCCAACTGTTCAACGCAAGAAAGTCGTTTTCTTTTCGGATGAGTAGTATTGGCACCATTCATTTGAAAGAATAGTTGCTTTTCTCTGGTTGCACATGGAGCATTATCAAGACAAAAACAGTACTACTAATCTCTAACAACCAGTAAGTGAGGCAGTTGGCCTGCCAGATGTGCATCCAGTCTTGTGAAATAGTTTGTTAAATGTTGTGTGAACCACTTATGTTAAGCATGCACTCTATATACAGTCCCTGACAAAAGTCTTGTCGCTTTTCTAAGTTGTAGGGACAACAAATAATAACTTGACTTGTAGTTGATCAATTGGAATCAGAAATGGCTTATAAGAAAGGCAAAGGCCTCTAGATTATGCTTATCATACCAAAATAAAGTTGTGTATCATTCATTGAGTTTTATCATTAAATTAGGACAGAAAGGCTAGCATTCTGCCAGCGCTAGCTACTATCATGGTAAAAGTTGTCACCCACTCATAAAGAACGTGTTCATCATGTCAGTGTTCAGTTCCAATGATTTCTACAGCTCTGATGTTTCTGTGATGGATGAGTGTAACACTAACTACTCTGTCACAAAAACATTCATGAAGTTTGGTTCAAAAATGAACTTATTATAGGTCTTCTGAAAATGTGACCAAATCTGCTGGATCATAAATAAACATACAGTAATTCTAATATTTGTTTAAATGTCTCTTGGTCATTTTCACCTCAGGTGCTTTTGATATCCATCCGTAAGCTTCCAGTCGTCCTCTGGCTGAATTTCTAACCACTCCTCTAGACAGAATCGGTGAAGTTCAACTAAATTTGTGGTCTTCCTGGCACAGACTTGTTTCTTCAGCACATTCCACTTGATCTCGATGGGGTTCAAGTCAGGACTTTGGGAAGGCCTTTCCAAAACCTCAAATCTAGCCTGATTTATCCATCCCTTTACCACTTCTGATGTGTGTTTGGGATGTTGGGACCCACAGATGAAGTTGTTCATTGTGGATTTAGAAATGGACTCTAAACTGACCTCAGTTCCCTAGAGTTCCCAAGTCTTCACACCTAGGTGCAAAAAATTCCAAGAGACCCAGCTTTGAGCTACTATTGGTCAGGGTGACAGATCCTACTGACCAGATAGTCAAAAATCCATAAACTTGGCATCATTCATAATTTAGCAAAATAAATTTCAGCATAATTTGGCCGTGCTAAAATTTGAGAATCACATCTTGAACCCTTAACCAAAAGTCTTTACATCTAACCCCAGTAGTCTACTACATGAGTAGATGTTGATTTGCAATTAGAAACAGTTGCTGTGTGGTGAGAATTGATTTATCAATCAAATGTATTACCCATTTGATTAATCTAAATCTTTTGGGTTATTAACTGCCATTTTCAGCCCTTTGCTGTTGCTGCTGTCGATTCACGTTGAAAGTGGTCTGTAGAAAGTCCTAAGTCCTTGGGAATTAAGTCAGTTCCTCCACCTCCACTGAGAGGCAGAGAACAGTAACATGACTTCTCACCTTCCTGAAACAGACGGTGAGGTAACAGGTTTTTCCCCCAGGAGATATTCTTCCCACTGTTCCCAGTCTCTGATGCATGACACCTTCATCAGTGCCCATCCCTCTAAAGCCAGCCAGAATCTCTGGTCTATTTGGGCCCCTTTTTGTTTTCCTGGCTGCCCACATCTTTTTGAGGGAACTTTGTTTATTTGGGAACCTCTTTACACCTCCAGTTTACCATTTTATTCTCCTTGGGCTTGTAGGAGCACATTTATTTATTATAGCGGGAAGAGCCATTTGTTTTATCTAAAAGAGGCATTTGTTTATTTATTGGGTTGTTGTCGTAGTAGTGGACATGGGGCATTCCCTTCGTTTTACATGTTTTTTGTTTATATTTTTATGTAGGTTGGGCTGGCCTGTAAGAAATTTACAGCCAGAACCACCACACAGTGCAGTGTAGCAAATAAATCTAACCAAACACAACCAAAAAAAAGCCCTGCATGCTGGGAAGGAGAGAGACAGAGAATTGAATTGATGAATTTGATAGCCAGGTTATTTAGGGAGGAGGAGTCCTAATGTGGATCAGTTTCAGGTGAGGCATCTCGTCTCCTGACACGCCTCCTCAGTCACCTGCAGAGAAATGGGATAACACACAAACTGGACAGGGTCATGACAGTTGACTCTGATATGACCAGTGTGGCCAGTGGGACATTTATGCTTATGCTTTGGTTTCACAGCTAGCATTCTGCCAGTGTTAGCTAGAGTCACTGTGACAGTTTCCTTCCCCTCATAAAGAACATGTTCATCATGTCAGTGTACCCAGTGGTACAATTCAACCCATCATGTGTTGGAATGTGTCAGCTGATAGACTAGTATGGGCTCTGGTGATGAGGTGGGACTGACCTGCTGTGCTTCCTGTTCTGTGAAGGTATAAAGCGTCAGACGTAGCTGCAGCTGACAGAAGTGACTGCAGCAGGTGATGAGATCATGTTTCATATACAGATTTTAGAATGGTGTTAAATTCAACTGTATCTGATATTATTCTTGGAGCTTATTTGCAGATTGGAAACTTAAGATACTTATACTTTATGCTAACTGCTTTCCTTTATGTTGTTATGGTTGTTTTAAACACATCTCTCATCGTGGTTATCTGTATGAACAGGAGCTTACATGAACCTATGTACATGTTCCTGTGCAGTCTGTTTGTAAATGAACTGTATGGTAGTTCAGGGTTGTTTCCGTTCCTTCTGACTCAGATTCTCTCTGACATTCACACTGTTTCTGTTCCTATTTGTTACCTGCAGATTTTCTCTTTGTATTCTTACAGCAATGTAGAATTTGCCACTTTAGCTGTCATGTCTTATGACAGATATCTTGCTATCTGTTGCCCTCTACAGTATCACACACGTATGACATTTAACAAGGCAGTTATCTTTATTGTTGCATTATGGTTGTACTCTGTCATGATATTATTAATCACTTTATCCTTAACCATCCGTTTGTCACTTTGTGGGAACATTATAAACAGTTTGTATTGTCAAAATTACCTTGTTGTTAAATTGGCTTGTTCTGACACCAAAGTGAACAATATCTATGGAATTTTTGCAACTGCTCTCTTCTTCTTTGTCACACTGTTTCCAATTCTGTTTTCTTACATGAAAATTCTCAAAATTTGTTTTTATGGATCCAAACAGACCAGGCGAAAAGCTGTCGGTACCTGCACACCTCACCTTGTGTCTATTCTGAATTTTACTTGTGGTTGCTGCTGTCAAATAATTCAGAGTAGATTTGATATGACCAGTGTACCCGGTGTGCTGCAAATCATTCTTGCCCTTTACTTTCTCATCATACAGCCACTTTTGAATCCTGTCATGTATGGACTACAAATGTCCAACATACAGAAAATATATAAACATCTGTTCTGTTTACATGTTGCCTGGTTACAATGATTATTTGTAAGATTATTTGTAAGACTTTCACTGTTAATATGGAGAGTAGTGAATTGAGACAATGTTCCACTAAAATGTAAAGCAACAAAGATTAAACAATGTTTAAAAGTAACATAGAATGTGTACTCCGAGATGTATACACACATATGGAATGACAGGCCCTCTGACTGAACTGGTTAGAGTATGTTTGCGGCTGCAGCTACAGACCACAGCCCTAAGCCTTCAATGAGAGAAACTCAGTGTCTACCATTCCGGGAAGGGAAATGACTTTAATTCCAGATCAGTTAGTGCGGTAACTGACTCTGTGAACTTAACCTTCTCACTGGCAGGTTTTCCTCAACAGTCTCACAAGTTTCTCTCTGACGCCTCCCCTCCTGCTGAGTCCGAAGCAGCTGTCTGACAAACCGTTTCATGTCCTCATTCATACAGTCCATATCCAAGCTCACATTAGAATACATTTATTTCCAGGATTATGTCTTTATCAACATCGAAATCCTCGTTAGATATTAGTCTGTTATTAATTTTCAAAGTATTTTGTGAAAGTGTCAATAATCTTACCTACAATTAATACATACCTACAATACTTTCATAGTATCAATATCGAGGTTTTGGTCAAACGTATTGTGACATTTGATTTTGGTGCTCAGTTTGAGGCCATTTAAAAATATCTCTATATGTTGTGTATCACGATACGGCCTAAAAATATTGCGATATTCATATAATCCATGTGTCAGCTGATAGACTAGTGTGGGCTCTGGTGATGAGGTGGGACTGACCTGCTGTGCTTCCTGTTCTGTGAAGGTATAAAGCGTCAGATGTAGCTGTAGCTGACAGAAGTGACGAGATCATGTTTCATTCACAAATTTAATAATGGTGGTAAATTCAAATGTATCAACTTTATCTTATTTTATTCTTGGAGGCTATCTGCAGATTGGAAACTTAAGATACTTATACTTTATGCTAACTGCTTTCCTTTATGTTGTTATGGTTGTTTTAAACACATCTCTCATCGTGGTTATCTGTATGAACAGGAGCTTACATGAACCTATGTACATGTTCCTGTGCAGTCTGTTTGTAAATGAACTGTATGGTAGTTCAGGGTTGTTTCCGTTCCTTCTGACTCAGATTCTCTCTGACATTCACACTGTTTCTGCTTCCCTTTGTTACCTGCAGATTTACTGTTTGTATACATATGGCAATGTAGAGTTTTCCAATTTAGCCATCATGTCTTATGACAGATATCTTGCTATCTGTTATCCTCTACAATATCACACACATATGACATGTAACAAGGCAGTTATCTTTATTTGTATATTATGGTTGTACTCTTTTGTGAAATTCTTAATCACTTTATCCTTAAACCTCCATATGCCACTTTGTGGGAACATCATGAACAGTTTGTACTGTCAGAATTACCTTGTTGTTAAATTGGCCTGTTCTGACACCAAAGTGAACAACATTTATGGACTTTTTTCCACCACTGTCTCCATTGCAGTCCCTCTGTTTCCAATTCTGTTTTCTTACATGAAGATTCTAAAAATTTGTTTTTCTGGTTCCAAACGGACCAGACGAAAAGCTGTCGGTACCTGCACACCTCACCTTGTGTCTATTCTGAATTTTACTTGTGGTTGCTGCTTTCAAATACTTCAGAGTAGATTTGATATGACCAGTGTACCCGGTGTGCTGCAGATCATTCTGTCTCTCTATTTTATGATACTTCAACCACTTTTGAATCCTATCATGTATGGAATGGAAATGTCTAAAATACGAAATGTGTTTCTAAAATTCTCTGGTGTTATAAATGGATGAATGGTCATATATCTAATGTTGACATGAAGAAGTAGCAGAAAAACACACACACACACCTGCATCGAAATATTTGCCTATTCTCCACTGCAAAATGCAAACATTCCCAACAATGTCTAACTGTCACTGGATAATAAGCAGTGTGGGGTTCTGACATAAGTAATTACTTTTTCAGCAATTAATTTGAATTAAAAATGGAAACAGTTAACCCAGGATTCGGGACGAATTTTTGAATTTTCAAAACTGCATTGTATTTGATCAGTTCTAAAACAATAATACAGTACACGTTTGCAAAATTAGTTTTTTCTGTGATAGTACTGCTGTCAGAGTTCAAAGTGTTAATATCAGGCTTAAACAGGCTCTAATTACAAGACTCACTATGTTTATATTATGTTTGCAGTTTGACTCCCCAGTTATGGAGGTTGCCTTCATTGATTGCCAGACAGGCTCGAACATCAGTGCTTCTCAAATCCAAGTGTCGTGCATTAATGCTCATCCAGTACAACCTGACCAATTTATCTGTCAGCCAACATTCAGCCTCTCACAAATATATCAGTGTCAGCACAATTGTGTTCTGATATTTGCTGAAATGAAAACGTTTTCCTTCTCAGTAAAGTTAATGATAGACAACACAGCAAAGTTAATTAACAATCACCACATTACTTTATTATAACCCTGTCCCTGACAACAATCATGTCGCTTATGCTTATCACATGTTTGCTGTGTTAGTAAGGTGTGGCCAGCTATAGTTTGATTCTGCTGTCAGTAATGTAGTAGATTCAAAGGTAAGCAGCTCAGCAGACGATAATGTGATGGGGGTCATCTCTGCTGATGGTTGACTTCAGACTATGTTGTAACGTTGTCGGTGTGATGCAATGGTGGAAGTAAATGAAACGAGTTGGTTTTTTTAGGGATACATAATAACTATTGGACCGATAAATCATTTGTCCGATATTGGAAAACTTATATTATCAGTTAGCCGATAAACAAGACCAATAATATGAAATTAAATTGCTTTCATTGTCTTAATAAGTGCAGCATTTACACACTCAGATACTGCAGGTGGTAAGGTTGGTTTCTGATCCAACCATAAACAGAGAAGAAGACAAAGAAGTAGTGCAGGACACTGAGCTTATGACATCAGACTGCTGACCTGAGTAGAGCCATGCAGTGCAGATTAGAGATTAGAGAGCATTAAGAAACAAAGTACCTGCATCCAAGCTGCTCCTTAATATATATTTTTTATTTTGTTGAAACAAAGTAAATACTTTCATTTGGCTCTTTCTTATTCTGCATATGCTATTGCAACACTGGCCTCCCACCTTCCTTGTGTTGCCAGGTGAGTCTGTGACGCTGCACTGTGACAGCAGACCCTCGTGTACAGCCAGCTGAAGTGTGTGTGAGACGCAGCCCACGCTCGGTACCTCCATATCATCCATTGCTATTTTTCATATTCCTTACGTTGCCACGTAAAATGACGTGGACCCGCTGCTTGTCTATTTCACACACATTCAGCTTCTCCTCGATTGTTTTACACGCTCTGCTGTATGAGACCCACGAAACTAGTGCACATACCGGCACGTTGTAACTCGAAAGTGGAGTAAATGTAATGTAATGCCAAGACTGTAGGGCATACCGGTGATTCAAAAACTCCAGGTGACAAAGAAAACCCAGATCCTCTACCTCAGAGATGAGCTGGTTATCCAGAGCGATTCATTCAGTTACCTTCTCTGTAATATTTTTGGCCATGTCGCTGTCTCCAGGATATTTCTCTTTCCTTTTAAAAGTATCCGCGAGTGTTTGTTGCTTCGGTGTCTTCGCCTGTGTTGCTTGAGTGAACTCGTTGTTTAACTTTGAGTGTTTTTGTTATTTATATGACGTGTCAAATGTGAGGTATTAAATGCAGCTCTTTTGTTACCTCCTCGCGAAACGGTTGTATTGCAGATGTTACACGTCAAAGTTGGAATGCTTTCGCTTTCTAATTTAAAGGGACATTCTGGTGTAAGTTTAATCCATGGTCTAACAAACCTTGACACTGAGTTAGTCTCCCCCTCGGGAGGTCAAGTTTGCTGACCGCTAGCTTAGCTAGTTTTAGCAACTTCAGAAAAGACTGCACGATAACAATACACTGCAGCTTATGTCTCCAACTAGAAACCGCCATCAAAAAGCCACTCATAGCCACAATTAATGGTGAGAACAGCACCAAACTTCAGCAACCTGTGTCCTGAGGTATCACCTCCATAACATTAGATACGGTTGTCTCGTGGTAGCACCACTAACTTTTTGGAACAGTGTCTTGTGCATCATCACGTGAGAATTATGGTATTCCGCCAAGGTTTGTTCAAGCCTCGCACAGCTTTGAACACTTTGCGTCAGCCAACTTCTCTCTCTCTCTCTACGCCCACCATCTTGGCTCTCTTTCTTTATTGCGCTCATTCACACACACACACACACACACACACACACATACACAAACACATGGACGCACACTAACTTAATACTTGTTGATTGGAGTATTATTGATCATTGATCAATTTGCTCACATTATTAAAGTCTATTAAATTGTACAGAACAGTTTTCTGTGATTTTTCGTGCATGTTTGTGGTAATTGCTAATGTTTTTGGTCTGGTTCTTGGTCCCTGATTCCAGGGTGGTGTCCCGTTATAATGATTTCATTATGAATTGTCATTCATTTTGAAAAATCAATTGTAATGATTACTATGCAATTGTCAATTTCTAATAATCACAGCTGCCCTACCATCAATTCCAACAGATCCAACTTGTGTATCACAGCAACTCATAATGTGGCTCAGCAGTGTTTATGGCCCGCCGTGTGCCTGTTTGCACTCCCGTCACTCCATCCCTCTCTTTCTTGGTCAGATAGCCCTTACACAGCCTGGAGGTGTGTTTGGGGTCATTGTCCTATTGAAAAATAAATGATGGTCCAACTAAATGCAAACCGGATGGGATGGCATGTCGCTGCAGGATGCTGTGGTAGCCATGCTGGTTCAGTGTGCCTTCAATTTGGAATAAGTCACCAGCAAAGCACCACCACACAATCACACCTCCTCCTCCATGCTTCACGGTGGGAACCATGCATGTAGAGACCATCGTTCACCTTTTCTGCGTCACACAAAGACACGGCGGGTGGAACCAAAGATCTCAAATTTGGACTCATCAGACCAAAGCATAGATTTCCACTGGTCTAATGTCCATTCCTTGTGTTTCTTGGCCCAAACAAATCTATTCTGCTTGTTGCTTTTCCTTAGTAGTGTTTTTTTAGCAGCTATTTGACCATAAAGGCCTGATTCTCCTCTGAACAGTTGATGTAGAGATGTGTCTGCTACTAGAACTCTGTGCGGCATTCATCTGGGCTCTAATCTGAGGTGCTGTTAACTTGTGATTTCTGAGGCTGGTGACTCGGATGAACTCATCCTCAGCAGCAGAGGTGACTCCTGGTCTTCCTTTCCTGAGGCGGTCCTCATGGGAGCCAGTTTCGTCGTAGCACTTGATGGTTTTTACGACTGTGCTTGGGGACACATTCAAAGTTTTTGCAATTTTCTGGACTGACTGACCTTCAGTTCTTAAAGTAGTGATGGACTGTCGTTTCTCTTAAATTAGCTGATTGGTTCTCGCCATAATATGAATTCTATCAGTTGTCAAATAGGGCTGTCAGCTGTGTCCCAACCTGACTTCTGCACAACACAACTGATGGTCCTAACCCCATTAAGAAGGCAAGAAATTCCACAGATGAACCCTGACAAGGCACACCTGTTAAGAGAAAACCATTTCAGGTGACTACATCTTGAAGCTCATTGAGAGAAGGCCAAGGGTTTGCAGCGCTGTCAACAAAGCAAAGGGTGGCTACTTTGAGGAATCTAAAATATGAAACATATTTAGAGTTATTTCACACTTTTTTGTTACTACATAATTGACCAAAATCCACAAACTCTATGGGTAGAGTCAGCTTTACATTTAGAAAATGTTAACCAGTTAGTTTGCCTCAGCAACTGCCTAAAAGAAGAATAGGTAAAAGAGCCACATTTGATTATGTGAAAGTGCAGTTGTTTGTTCAAAAAAACCTTTAATCCGTCTATCCTATATTTGCTAAAAAAAAAAAAAGAGCAATAGCTAAGATGCCCAAATTGTTTAGAATGAAGGTTATCTTTTAGTTTGATTATAAAACAAACAAACATATGAATAACACATCCTGTATTCGCTAAGAGGCATGGGAAAAGAGTTATCATTTGGATTTGTTATAAATGAAAGACAAATGTTAAGCATATATATCCACCTCCTGTCATTTATCTTTCTGTTCCAACAACAATATCCAGAGAAAATGTGAAATCTTCGGTCTTTAGGAATGTTGATCATAATCAATCCACAGCTACCCTGTGATTAATCAGATATAGCTTGACTTCTGACATTTTTCAGAAAGAGCTCCAATTCTCCTCAACAGTTGCCTGTAGTATTTGCTGTTGGACATGTCAGACGTGAGGTGGGACTACTTTGTTGGTAAGCTGTTGTCATGCAGAGGTATAAAGCAGCTGTAAATGATGCAGCTTCTCAGTAGTTACTGCAGCAGTTTGCAACTGTCTGTGACAAATGTTGAGCTGTGGAAAGTGAATGTTTCGATTTAAAGAAATCTGTCTAAATATATTTAATACTGATATTTATAATTCAGTAAATGTGGGGAGTAAATGGTAAGTTTATG
>CM077787.1:565000-755000 GCA_039737535.1 Lagodon rhomboides
AGCTTTGCTTTACATTGTTATTGTGTTTGTCAACATTTCCCTCATCGTGGTTATCTGTATGAACAGGAGCTTACATGAACCTATGTACATGTTCCTGTGCAGTCTGTTTGTAAATGAACTGTATGGTAGTTCAGGGTTGTTTCCGTTCCTTCTGACTCAGATTCTCTCTGACATTCACATTGTTTCTGCTTCTTTTTGTTATCTGCAGGTTTTCTGTTTGTATACATATGCACATGTAGAGTTTACTAATTTAGCCGTCATGTCTTACGACAGATATCTTGCTATCTGCCGTCCTCTACAGTACAACACACACATGACATTTAACAAGGTGGTGATATTTATTGCTTCAATATGGTTGTACTCTTTTGTGAAATTTTTAATTACTTTATCGTTAAACATCCGTTTGCCTCTCTGTGGAAACATCATAAACAGTTTGTATTGTCATAATTATCTTATCGTAAAGTTGGCATGTTCTGACATCGAAGTCAATAACATTTATGGAATTTTTGGTGTTATTCTCACCATCTTAGTCCCTCTGCTTCCAATTCTTTTTTCTTACATGAAAATTTTGTTTGTTTGCTTTTCTGGTTCCAAACAGACCAGACAAAAAGCTGTCAGTACCTGCACACCTCACCTCGCTTCCCTCTTAAACTTTTCTTTTGGTTGCTGCTTTGAAATACTGCAGAGTAGATTTGATGTGAGTGGTGTTCCCAGTGTGCTGCGAATCATTCTGTCTCTGTATTTTCTCATCATACAGCCAGTTTTGAATCCTATCATGTATGGATTGCAAATGTCAAAAATAAGGAAAGCATGTAAACAACTGTTCTAAAATGTTGACTGACTGCAGAGATAATTTAAAGGCATAATAACAAAAGTGTCATTTAATATGTAACAGTTTCTTGTTTTAAAATGTGAGCTGGATAGCAAATAAAATATTGTAATATAGTGAAATTTGCAATAATCATATTGTCACTGATTACTGTTGGATGTGATGAACTAAATGTAGCCTGGTGAAATTGGAATAATGGTCGACACAAGACTATTTTATGGGACCTTTTATTTCTCTGAATACTCTTCAGAGGGGAGAGTAGTATTAAATGATCTTGTTCAATTTGGTTTAAATTTAACACATTTTTATACACAAACAATAATTGACAACTTCAGGCACGAAGAGTCTTACTTCAATTAGTATCTTACTCTTCATACCTCAAATGATTTCATCAGTCTTGGTTAATAATATCCCTCACTGAAATGCATTACTTTTCACATAAAGTGACTAGAATCCTTAGCTGACTAAAGTTGTACCTAATGCAGTAACTCAGCTTAGTGCATAAATGAGAATACACCTGAATACAGAATACATGAACAACTGTAGCGGTAGCCCTTCTGTTAAACAGAATAAAAGAAAATAAACAAAATCCACATACAGTTAATTTCAACACAATATAAAACATTGGGTACATTAATATCAAATTAAATTATACAGTACATCAATATACTTACTACATTTTATCTCTGTGCTAACTCCTGGCTACATAAAATAGAGTTCCAGCAGCGAATTTGCTAAACAATGAAAAAGTAACATGTGCTTAGAGTCAGTGGTAAATGTTGAGTTACTGATTTCTTGTATTTTTTTCAAACATTAACCCCTTATATGTTCTCTCGATAACAAAAATTATGGGGCCAGACACTTTTACATGAGTGCAAACACCAAGGCAAAAGCACTCCTTGAAGCGTAACAGATTTTTTCTGTAACTTGATAATGCTGTGTGGGTTTGCAGTGTTAGGTGTTAGGCCATCAATCTAACTAAGGCAGTGTCAGATAGCCAGAGAGCCAGTGCTGTCATCATCAACATTATCTAGATTAGATTAGATTAGATAGACTTTATTTATCCTGCAACAGGGAATTTCACTTGGTACAACAGCTCACGATGCAAGAACAAGCATTTTTCACATACTGTGGTCTGTTGGTGAGACAGTCTATGGTCCATGCAACCAGTAGCTCAGACAAAATATGGAAAAGGCTTCTCCTGCAAAGTGAGGATGCATGTAACTTAGGGCTGTGGGATGTATCGTTTCATCAGCGGCAAATTAATTCAATTATCCTGCTGCAGCTTTTTCGCAGTTTGAGATGAAAAACTTTTCTTCCATAATCTAATCTAAGTCTCATTTAAGGGTTTTGGATACACAGTGTTTGTTGCTAGTGAGTCACATGCAGGCTAAGGAATAATCTGGTGGATGTGCAGTGCTTGAAGTGGGAACAATTGATGCTACTCACCTTATTCTCAAGCGGCCCGCAGAGCCACCACTCAGGACTGTCCGTTGGACATGGCCAGTTCGACTATGTTGCTGTGTGTGCATCCTTGGGCACTGTCTCAACTTTAAGTGTGTCCCAACATGACGTGATAAAGTAAAAAAGAAAAAGTACAAAAAGTCATGCTATGCTATGTGGGGTCGAGGTGAAGTCTGAACAATGATGTACTAGAGCGAAGTGCTCGTGCTGGGGCGTGTGGTCTGACCAGTGTTTGGAGGTAGACGGGTGCAGTTTTGTTGACAGCCTTGAAGGCCAGCACCATCGTCTTGAATCGGATGCGGGCTGCAACAGGAAGCCAGTGGAGGTCATGGAGGAGGGGGGTCACATGGGAGAATTTGGGTAAATTGAAAACAAGGTGCACTGCAGTGTTCTGGATACGTGGCAACAGTTTAGTCGCAGAGGCTGGGAGTCCAGCCAAGAGGGAGTTACAGTAGTCCAGGCAGGAGATGACCAGCGCTTGGACCAGGAATTGCATCGTGTCCTTGTAGAGCGCAAATCTGCAGATCAGGCCACAGCAGTGATGTTGGGGGCACAGGACAGTCCGTCGTCGAGGATTACCTCCAGGTTCCTCGCCGTCAATGTTGCCTATACCGTGACATCCTCGACAGTGACTGACAGGTCCATTCGGGGCAGTCTTTCCCCGGGATGAAGAGGAGTTCAGTTTTACTAAAGTTGAGTTTTAGGTGATGCTCAGCTGTCCAAGCAGAGATGTCCACCAGACATTCAGAGATATGCGTTGCATCGTGGGTGTTGGAGGAGGATGGGGAAAAGGAGAGGAACAGTTGGGTGTCGTCAGCGTAACAGTGATTAGAGAATCCATGTGATGTGATTGCAGGGCCTTGTGATCTAGTCTATAGTGAAAACATCAGCGGTCCTAATACTGAGCCTTGAGGGACACCAGTTTTCAGAAAGCAGGGTTTGGACAAGGAGCCGTTCCATGTGACCTGAAAGGTGCGATTTGTCAGTTATGATGTGAACCAGGTTAGAGCAGAGTCAGCGATGCCAAGTTCAGCCAGAGTGGAGAGGAGGATCTGGTGGTTGACTGTGTCAAACGCAGAAGATAAGTTGAGGAGAATGAGGACTGATGAGTGGGACGAGGCTCTGGAGCCACCATGTGACTGTGAGGAGGACCGTCTCAGTGGAGTGAGCCAGACTTCAGCTGACAGCTGATGAGATTTCTGCTCAGAAATGTTCTTTTCCTCTAAGGTTGTATTTCCTCATCATGTCTGCATATGACATAAACACACCTTCTTCATATAAATCGGCAACAATACACAGCCCACTAATATTGTTTGAAGATCTGAGGGGCTATAATAATTGGCAACATAATGAGTATGTAATTAAATTGTGGCATCAACACCATTTGGCCCCCATTAACCTGTATATAGTATAGTATAGTGTATGTATGTATTTTATTGCTTAATTCCTATATTTTTTTTTTCATATCCCACTGTATATCACAGATGATAGATATAAAGCAATGTCAGTTTTTCCAATGTAGTTCAACCCTAATAAGAGCTTGAATGACAACCAATCAAGATTTTGCACTTGTGTACCAAATGCATAATTTGACCAAACCTCTCACTTAAAACCCTTAACTGCTGCACAGGGTATATATTCTAAGATTTGTAAGGACTAAAAGTAAGAGTGAAGTGGCTGAAGTGGAGGTAAAGTGGGTCATCCACCAATGATCCCTGGCTCCTCCTTCCCACTTGTAAAAGTGTTTTTGGGCAAAACTGAAAAAAAGGTCTGAATTCTGAATTGCAATTTTCAATTCCACACATTTGTAACAGATGCTCTCCTTGGGCTCAAAATCAAGCATCTAAAATCTGGTGCTTCTAGGTGCTCTGCAATAAATTTGCTCCATTTTCACATCACCACAGCGGGTGAAAAGTATAGAGCCCTGCCCCCCTTTCATGAAAGTTGGTCATTTAAGATGAACAATCCCGAATCCTGTGTCTCGCTTTCTATCTGCTCTCCGCTGGGTTTTTTTTTTCTTTCAGGGGCACCGTGGAAACACACCACTCAAGATTCAGGAGCTCACAGAGATCAACAGGGTCAATCTGGAAATGCATTGAGAAACTATAAATGTCGCCTTAATTAAATAGTCACTTGTCCACTGACCTTTTTTTAAGAGGTCCTACTGACACTTTGGACCATTCATCCCCAGGGACAGAGCTTACTGTGTTCTGAGGTTGAAGTCAGTTAGGATGACCTGAATTTTCTGCTCAAGAACCTCTGTGGCACAAAAATCCTACTGTGGCCAAAATCGATTCTTGTCTTTCAAAATGTGAGATTTTTTGGGTGAGAGGTTTTCAGGGCCCTTGAGTGACATCTACATGAATGACAGGACCTAAGGTTTTCCAGTAGAACATTGCATTATTACGAGATGATGATTGTTATTCACTTCACCTGTTAGTCCTTACACTGTTGAAACACCTATGATTCTTTTGTATGTTATTTACCTAATATTGTTGTTCTGTTTCTCTATATAGTCCTAATCCGACTATTCCAGCTGTCTAGTCTTTCCTTTTCTCTGAGGTTTCTCAGAATTTTCCTGTCAAAATAATTTGGCCCATATAAACAAAACTGACTGAACCTGACTGTGTCTGTGGTGTAAAGTCTTACTTTTCAAAGTCCTGGAAATTACAAGTGATCTGTTAAAGGTAGGCAGGACAGTAACATTTATATAGCCATGATGTGAAATCCCAAATGAAGCAACAGAATTACTCAAAATACGTAAACTTTATTTCTTAAGTACTTAACTTTAGAACTAACAACCTCATATTTATTCCTGCAGCATCATTTCTATACTGACAATAACAATGGTAAATAAAATACATTTGTTTCTATATTTGTGGACTAAATCGTGACTATGTGAAAAAAGAACAAGACTGAAGAAATGTAGATCACCTTTTACTGACTGCAAATAAAACTGTGCATTGATTGTTTGCTTTGAAACTGACCAAGATCACACCAAAATTAAAAAGACAAAATGTAAAACTTTCTGAAAAATGTAATGCATTTTGATTCATTAACTAAATAAATCACTACTGTTGACAGTACTGAGCCAAGTGTTTGCTCCTGTTACTGGAGCTGAACAGATGTCTTGAATGATCTACACTTCCCAACAGACTTCAGAAGCAGACTTTTACATATGTGGCGAATTTTGGACATGTTGAGGCCATACATTAAAGGGTTGAAGAGTGGCTGGCATATAAGAAAATACAATGATAAAGATATTTGGAACGTTTTTGGCACACTGCTCATATCAAACCTGCTCTGTAGTATTTCAAAAGACGACCCAAAAGAATAGTTCAGGAGGGAAGCGAGGTGAGGTGTGCAGGTACTGACAACTTTCTGTCTTGTCTGTTTAGAGCCAGAGACACACACTTTAAGGATCTCCACATAGGTGTAAAATATCACAGATAGTGGAATACAGACTATGATAGAAACAGCAGTGAGTTCATAGACATTATTTATTTTGGTGTCAAAGCAAGCCAGTTTAATGATGGAGTAGTTGTCACAGTATACCTTATTAATGATGTTCCCACACAGCTGTAAAGAGGCAGTCAAAGATGTCGTCACAGAAACAGCAAAAACAGCAGGCAGCCATGTTACTGCAATAAGCATGGCAATTTTACCAGATGTCATAAGTGTGTTATATTGTAAAGGACGACAGATAGCAAGATATCTGTCATAAGACATGACGGCTAAGTTAGTAAATTCTACACCTCCATATGAATACACACAGAAAACCTGCAGGAAACAAAATGAAGCAGAAACAGTGTGAATGTCAGAGAGAATCTGAGTCAGAAGGAACAGAAACAACCCTGAACTACCATACAGTTCATTTACAAACAGACTGCACAGGAACATGTACATAGGTTCATGTAAGCTCCTGTTCATACAGATAACCACGATGAGCAGAAGGTTGGAACAAACAATTGCAATATAAAAAAACATTATGATTATGAAAAATAAGTGTTTAAACAAGTTGGAATCAACATAGGCACCAAGTGTGAAATATGAAACCTGTGTAGAGTTTATCATGATCATGCTTTTGGTTCAAAACGCAGTAACTATGCATCAAATGAATTGATTTCAACAAGTTAGATTTTGTGCAGCAACATGAACAGTCTACTCACAGTCAAGAAATTAGTAAGAAATCATTTGTGACAAACATCTCACTCACCACGTCTGACTGAGCTGACTCTGCTCCTTTTAAACTATGTCAGCTAGTGGACGCCCACAGCAGCAGACCCAAAGGTCCAGTGTTTAGGATGTAAGAAACTCTATTGGAAGAAATATTCATAATATTCATAATTTTGTTTTTATTAGAGTATAATCATCTGAGACAATGAATGATTGTTTTTTAAATTGAATTGCATCTATAGAGGGAGCAGGTCCTTTTACATGGAGTGAACATGGATGAATTACAAATAAATGGGGGTTGAAAGGAAGGTAAATATTAAAAGTATTTGAAATTGACAGCATCTTATCTCATAAAAGCCATAAAACCAAACACATTAATGATGAATAAAATAATGAAAGCAATTTACATCTTCTTCCATCTCCTCCCCACAGCTGTTTTATGTCAGGAGCCAACATGCAACCAACTCCACTTACTGCAGAAGCTTGTAGAGATCACTTGCTGCAATAATTTTTAAGTGGTGCCATATGAATAAAATTGACTTGACTCCACCACGAACATATTAAGACTGACATTTCATTGTCTTATTTCCAAAATGATTGCCTTTTGCCAGCTGAAATCTTGGGCCATTCATTCTCAGGCATAGCTTACTGTTTGTCAAGTTTGAAGTGAAATGGAGAAATGTGAATTTTCAGTCTCTGAGGGCCAAGAATCCATATATGAACGGATCGGCCAAAATCAAGTGTGTGCAAGACCATAGACAGGCCTGTGCATTTGAGAGATTAATGTCAATTTAAGTGGACAAATGTTGGCAACACTGGCATTACCTGTTAGTTTTATAACAAAGGTATTAGTAGTTGACATGAGTGTCTGATGGCAATAACATATCCAAAGCGAATACTTCAAAACTGGCATATGCCAGCCTATCAGGTTGATGGTTTCCGAGGCCATCTGAGGCAAATTTGAACCTATATCTTTGGACAGGTCCCCTGTTTAACCGTCGGCAATGCAATACCAGTTTGAACCTCTTGACAGTCAAGAGAATGATTGTTAGTCACTTTGGACGAAACCTGAATCTAAATGTAAATGAAGGAAGTGGACAAAAAGTCATCCAACAAGCCAGGACACAAGGGTTCTGTCCAAACAGCAGCAAGCTGTGCAGGACAGAAAGTCCACTTTATAGAGGTCACCCAAGCAGACGGTCCAAAAAGATGGTCTGTGACTGTCACTAATGTTAGCATACAGTTATGGTGACATAGCCATTGAGATGGTATATCATTCTTTTTTTTCATTGAGCTGTCTTCTTAATATTTTTTTTTGCTGTGAGTGGGCTTTGGTAGCTTATTCATTAATTAGAAATCAATATCAATCTTTGGGTCCTGTGACAACGAGGTCACACTGCTGCTCTGTGGGCACTAAGGGTGTCACGATTTCGATTTTTAATCGGAGGACTTGAACCTGCCAGCTTAAATCAGCTGCAGAGCCAGGCACAGGTGCTCCCAATCAGCCATCCACTGCAACCTGCAACACACAGACACAGCCACACCCACTACACACAGGACACAGCCAAGGGCTGAGGGCCGTAACAATCTAAGTTCATTTAAATTTTTTGTAGCAAAGATTCAAAGGTGGTCAAAATGTTATGCCTAATCAGTGTATTTTATTGCTTAGTTCCTATATATTTTTTTCATATCCCAGTGCAAACCCCAGATGCCAGATGAGAGATATATTGCAAAGTCAGTTTTTCCAATGTAGTTCAACCTTAATAAGAGCTTGAATGACAACCAATCAAGATTTTGCACTTGTGTACCAAATGCATAATTTGACCAAACCTCTCACTTAAAACCCTTAACTGCTGCACAGGGTATATATTCTAAGATTTGTAAGGACTAAAAGTAAGAGTGAAGTGGCTGAAGTGGAGGTAAAGTTGGTCATCCACCAATGATCCCTGGCTCCTCCTTCCCACTTGTAAAAGTGTTTTTGGGCAAAACTGAAAAAAAAAGGTCTGAATTCTGAATTGCAATTTGATTCTGTTGAAACACCTATGATTCTTTTGTACGTTATTCACCTAATATTGTTGTTCTGTTTCTCTATATTGTCCTAATCTGACTATTCCAGCTGTCTAGTCTTTCCTTTTCTCAGAATTTTCATGTCAAAATAATTTGGCCCATATAAACAAAACTGACTGAACCTGACTGTGTCTGTGGTGTAAAGTCTTACTTTTCAAAGTCCTGGAAATTACAAGTGATCTGTTAAAGGTAGGCAGGACAGTAACATTTATATAGCCATGATGTGAAATCCCAAATGAAGCAACAGAATGACTCAAAGTATGTAAACTTTATTTCTTAAGTACTAAACTTTAGGACTAACAACCTCATATTTATTCCAGCAGCATCATTTCTATACTGACAATAACAATGGTAAAAAAAATACTTTTGGAAATAAACTGTTCAATTTAAATGTTTCTATATTTCGTCACTATGTGAAAAAAGAACAAGACTGAAGAAATGTAGATCACCTTTTACTGACTGCAAATAAAACTGTGCATTGATTGTTTGCTTTGAAACTGACCAAGAACACACCAAAATTAAAAAGACAAAATGTAAAACTTTCTTGAAAAATGTAATGCATTTTGATTCATTAACTAAATAAATCATTACCATTGACAGTGATGAGCCAAGTGTTTGCTCCTGTTACTGGAGCTGAACAGATGTCTTGAATGATCTACACTTCCCAACAGACTTCAGAAGCAGACTTTTACATATGTGGCGAATTTTGGACATGTTGAGGCCATACATTAAAGGGTTGAAGAGTGGCTGGCATATAAGAAAATACAATGATAAAAATATTCGGAACGTTTTTGGCACACTGTTCATATCAAACCTGCTCTGTAGTATTTCAAAAGAAACCCCAAAAGAATAGTTCAGGAGGGAAGCGAGGTGAGGTGTGCAGGTACTGACAACTTTCTGTCTTGTCTGTTTAGAGCCAGAGAAACACACTTTAAGGATCTCCACATAGGTGTAAAATATCACAGATAGTGGAATACAGACTGTGAGAGAAGCAGCAGTGAGTTCATAGACATTATTTATTTTGGTGTCAAAGCAAGCCAGTTTAATGATGGAGTAGTTGTCACAGTATACTTTATTAATGATGTTCCCACACAGCTGTAAAGAGGCAGTCAAAGATGTTGTCACAGAAACAGCAAAAACAGCAGGCAGCCATGTTACTGCAATAAGCATGGCAATTTTACCAGATGTCATAAGTGTGTTATATTGTAAAGGACGACAGATGGCAAGATATCTGTCATAAGACATGACGGCTAAGTTAGTAAATTCTATACTTCCATATGAATACACACAGAAAACCTGCAGGAAACAAAATGAAGCAGAAACAGTGTGAATGTCAGAGAGAATCTGAGTCAGAAGGAACAGAAACAACCCTGAACTACCATACAGTTCATTTACAAACAGACTGCACAGGAACATGTACATAGGTTCATGTAAGCTCCTGTTCATACAGATAACCACGATGAGCAGAAGGTTGGAACAAACAATTGCAATATAAAAAAACATTATGATTATGAACGATAAGTGTTTAAACAAGTTGGAATCAACATAGGCACCAAGTGTGAAATATGAAACCTGTGTAGAGTTTATCATTATCATGCTTTCGGTTCAAAACGCCGTAACTATGCATCAAATGAATTGATTTCAACAAGTTAGATTTTGTGCAGCAACATGAACAGTCTACTCACAGTCAAGAAATTAGTAAGAAATCATTTGTGACAAACATCTCACTCACCACGTCTGACTGAGCTGACTCTGCTCCTTTTAAACTATGTCAGCTAGTGGACGCCCACAGCAGCAGACCCAAAGGTCCAGTGTTTAGGATGTAGGAAACTCTATTGGAAGAAATATTCATAATATTCATAATTTTGTTTTTATTAGAGTATAATCATCTGAGACAATGAATGATTGTTTTTTAAATTGAATTGCATCTATAGAGGGAGCAGGTCCTTTTACATGGAGTGAACATGGATGAATTACAAATAAATGGGGGTTGAAAGGAAGGTAAATATTAAAAGTATTTGAAATTGACAGCATCTTATCTCATAAAAGCCATAAAACCAAACACATTAATGATGAATAAAATAATGAAAGCAATTTACATCTTCTTCCATCTCCTCCCCACAGCTGTTTTATGTCAGGAGCCAACATGCAACCAACTCCACTTACTGCAGAAGCTAGCAGAGATCACTTGCTGCAATAATTTTTAAGTGGTGCCATATGAATAAAATTGACATGACTTGACTCCACCACAAACATATTAAGACTGACATTTCATTGTCTTATTTCCAAAATGATTGCCTTTTGCCAGCTGAAATCTTGGGCCATTCATTCTCAGGCATAGCTTACTGTTTGTCAAGTTTGAAGTGAAATGGAGAAATGTGAATTTTCAGTCTCTGAGGGCCAAGAATCCATATATGAACGGATCGGCCAAAATCAAGTGTGTGCAATTTGTTCAATTTTCGCAGTGTTAGATCCAAGGGGTGAGAGGGCCGTAGAGTTTAAATTTAACGAGATAGCATAAGACCATAGACAGGCCTGTGCATTTGAGAGATTGATGTCATTTTAAGTGGACAACTTTTGGACACTGACATTACCTGTTAGTTTTATAACAAAGGTATTAGTAGTTGACATGAGTGTCTGATGGCAATACCATATCCAAAGCGAATACTTCAAAACTGGCATATGCCAGCCTATCAGGTTGATGGTTTCCGAGGCCATCTGAGGCAAATTTGAACCTATATCTTTGGACAGGTCCCCTGTTTGACCGTCGGCAATGCAATACCAGTTTGAACCTCTTGACAGTCAAGAGAATGATTTTTAGTCACTTTGGACGAAACCTGAATCTAAATGTAAATGAAGGAAGTGGACAAAAAGTCATCCAACAAGCCAGGACACAAGGGTTCTATCCAAACAGCAGCAAGCTGTGCAGGACAGAAAGTCCACTTTATAGAGGTCACCCAAGCAGACGGTCCAAAAAGATGGTCTGTGACTGTCACTAATGTTAGCATACAGTTATGGTGACATAGCCATTGAGATGGTATATCATTCTTTTTTTATTGAGCTGTCTTCTTAATATTTTTTGCTGTGAGTGAGCTTTGGTAGTTTATTCATTTATTAGAAATCAATATCAATCTTTGGGTCCTGTAACAACGAGGTCACACTGCTCCTCTGTGGGCACCAATAACTTGCAAGTTAAAAAAAGGTAGTGTTTTAGCTCAGTTTGGAGGAAATGGTGTGACAACAGCAAGGCAGTCGATGAATGTGACAATTAATTTAATGTAATAAACTATCTTGTTTAGTATGTCAAGCATTCTATTAGTTTTTGAATAAGAGAATAGTTGTAAGATTTTTTTTCTGTTTTGCCTGCACAGAGTTATGATAGCTTAACACACTGAAAAGAAAATCATGGTACATTCAAAAATACTTGTTTTTGTTATTTTAAAGTTATATATTTGAATTGTTTGTGCTAATCTTTTACTCATTGTGGTTACACCCCTACCTCACAGTGCTTCTGCTCCTGAACTTTTCTTTTGGGCCTTTTTTTAAATAGTGTAGAACACTTTCAATATGGACAGTGTACCCAACATACTGAAAATGTTTTAATCACAATACTTTCTTATATGTCAACCCCTTTTCGCACATGTTAAGTATGGAATTAATTCATCTTAAATCTCTATCATGTGTAAAAGTCTGGTATGGCTGAAATGTAGAACGTCTAAAATAACAATTCATCAGCTTCACTAGTGAGGAGAAGCAGAAACAGTGTGAATGTCAGAGAGAACATGAAGCAGAAAGTGTGGAAACAAACCTGCTCTACCAAACAGTTCTTTTACGAACAGGCTGCACAGAAACAAGAACATAGGTTCATGTAAGCTTCTGTTCATACAAATTAGTTCAATAAGAAAAATATTGGCACAAACAATTAAGATATATAATAACAATACAATCATGAAAAAGAAATATATTAAAATCCCAGTGTCAAAGAAGGCAGCAAGTTTGAAATGTGAAACGTGTAGAGTTTAACATGATCCTCCTCTTTGTTCTCAACACATCAGTTAAATATTTTGTTGTTGGTCTAACAATATCAGTTTTAATAATAAGTGTCACCTTTATGATTATTTTCAAACAAACAATTTTCAGTCTCATTCATTCATTCATTCATTGTCAACCGCTGATGGTCGCGGTAGCCGCTTTATCCCTTTTTTTCAAGGGGTTGCGGGGAGGTTTCTGGAGCCAATCCCAGGTATCTAAGGGCGAAGGCAGGGTACACCCCAGACGAGTCGCCAGCTCATCGCAGAGGCCACCTCGTAAGGTGCCAAGTGTACTTTTTTCAGTCTTACAATAGACGAATTAAGCAGCTGCAGCTGATTCAGAACACTAATGATCGAGTCCTAACAAGAACCACAAAAGTAGACCACACACTCCGGTTCTTAGATCTTCACTCTGGCTTCCTCAAAAATAATTGATTTTAAAATCCTGCTGTTGGTCTATAAAGCACTGAATGGTTTCAGCCGAATTACATTTCTGATCTGTTGCCACGTTATGAACCATCCAGACCTCTGAGGTCGTCAGGTACAGGTCTGCTTTCAGTCCCTAGAGTCAGAACTAACCATGGAGAAGCAGCGTTCAGTTATTATGAACCACATATCTGGAACAAACTCCCTGAAAACTGCAGGTGTGCTCCAACTCTTTTCTTTCATTCATTCATTGTCAACCGCTTATCCGGAGTCGGGTTGCGGGGTCTGCAGCCGCTTTATCCTTTTTTCAAGGGATCACAGGGGGACTGGAGCCAATCCCAGCTGTCTCTGGGCGAAGGCAGGGTGCACCCTGGACAAGTTGTCAGCTCATCGCAGGGCCCTTACTGATGGCAGAGGCCGTTCTGCAAGGTGCCAACTGCACTACAGGAGCAATTTGGGGTTTAGTATCTTGCTCAAGGATACTTCGACATACAGCTCAGCTCTGCCCAGGGGAGCCGGGATTCGAACCAGCGCCCTTCCAATCATTAGTCGACCTGCTCTTTTTTTGCCTTTATATGGCTTTATTGATAGAACAGGCTCAAGATACGACAGGAAACAGAATGAGAGAGAGGGGGAGTGACACGCAGCAAAGGGCTCCCAGGCCGGGACTCAAACCCGGGGCCACTGCAGCGAGGACAAAGCCTCTGCACATGGGATGCCCGCTCTACCAACTGAGCTAAATGGCGCCCCCTATTGCTATTTTTAGCCTACTTTCCTATTTCTAATTTATTTTAAATGCAATTTGTATGCCCCTGTATAGCACTTTGAGTTGCCTTGTGTCTGAATTGTGCTATACAAATAAACTTACCTCGCCCTGCCTAATTTGGACCTATGTCGTGGATCAAAATTTCACATACATGCAACATGCCAGCAGTTTTATATACTGTACATGTTGTCTGGCTAAAGATAGTGGAAGGCAGTATATGTACATAGGTTCATGTATGCTTCTGTTCATACAGATAACCACAATAAGCAGAAGATTAAACAATACAAAGACAAGACAACTGGGAAATATACGTTATTAAAATGACCGATGACCGATGAAGTAGGCTCCCAGGGAAGCCAAATATGAAACCTGTGTAGAGTTTATCATTAGCCTCCTTGTTACACATATTACATTTTGTCATCGATTTGTAAACAGTTAACTGGTGTAAAGCTGCACTTGTGTTGCACAACATGCAGCCAAAGTGTCAAACACAACTTAGAAGTCAGTGTAATAAGAAAGTAATAATCAGTGTTAATGCATTATCATGGAAATTGTCTACCAAACGTAGCACATGCTCCATCTCCTTTTCAAGTCAATGTAATGGTTTGTTACTCACTCCAAAACTCATTTCACTTGTGACATTGTGTGGAACCTTGCAGAGGGGACATTACTGATTAAAATAGTTTGTTATGATGTAGGAGGAAACCATTCCTATTTCTTTATATTAAAAATAAAAGCAGATGTTCTACATTATTTGTTTTTGCTGACATTAATTAAACATGAGTATCAATAACCTCAGTCTTTTATGATGAGGTCACATGGCTGCTGTAGGTTTTCTCTGCGTTCAAAAGTTTTAAAGCAGAGTTCCAGCTCAGTTTGGAGGGACTCAGTACGACTGCAGCCGGACAACAGGTGAACGCTCAAATTCACACAAGGTTTCAAACTTAGTTTTGTCATTTTGAACTCAGTGTTGAACAGACTATGGAAAGGAAATGTTCTGTTTGGGGTTGTTTAACAAAATGATATCCATTGTGATGAATCTGTTTTGTGCTATTGTGTTGACTTCTGCTTGTTTTGCACAAAGTGCAGCTAAAACATAAAGCACATATAAACAAACAATATCTCCCACTTTAATATGTAACAGAATTATTACTTTGTGTTAATGTGAACCAGATGGAGGATCATGGTGAACTCAACACAGGTTTCATTTTTCACACTTAGTGCCTACTTTGACACAGGGCTGTTTAAATACTTATATTTCATGATTGTTTTGTCGCTATATATTTTAATCATTTGTTCCAACCTTCTGCTCATCGTGGTTATCTGTATGAACAGGAGCTTACATGAACCTATGTACATGTTCCTGTGCAGTCTGTTTGTAAATGAACTGTATGGTAGTTCAGGGTTGTTTCCGTTCCTTCTGACTCAGATTCTCTCTGACATTCACACTGTTTCTGCTTCTCTTTGTTACCTGCAGATATTTTGTGTGTATTCTTACGGAGGTGTAGAACTTTTAAACTTAGCCGTCATGTCTTATGACAGATATCTTGCTATCTGTTGTCCTCTGCAATATAACACATTTATGACATATAACAAAATTGCCACGCTTATTGCAGTAGTATGGTTGCTCATGTTTCTTGTACAATACTTGTACAGCATCTTTGATTGTTCCTTTACATCTGTGTAGAAACATGATTCAAAAAGTGTATTGTGACTATCACTCTGTTGTGAAACTGGCCTGCTATGACACCACAGTTAATAACATCTATGGACTAATTATTAGTGCCTTCGTTGTCTTTGGTCCTCTAATTGTAATCTTTTACACGTACATGAGGATTTTTAAAGTGTGTTTCTCTGGCTCTAAACAGACGAGACAGAAAGCCGTCAGTACCTGCACACCTCACCTCGCTTCTCTGCTCAACTTCTCTTTCGGGGCTTGTTTTGAAATATTACAGAGCAGGTTTGATATGAACAGTGTTCCTAATATGTTGAGAATATTTTTATCTTTATACTTTCTTACCTGTCCTCCACTCTTCAACCCTGTAATGTACGGGCTCAAACTGTCTAAAATCTGTGCCATTTGTAAAAGCCTCATTACAAATGTAGGGTGTTTTCTTTAATGTTCATGGACCCTTGTATTATTTTAACCATGTATTGTGTCATAATTAAATAATTAATTTAGTCATACCTAATTTAGTAATTTTTCCAACACAGATGGGGACTCAAGCTTGGTACTCAGATTCGAGGCAGACTTAAGTCACACAAAGTGACTTGAGACTTGTCGTCAAAAGACTTTAAACTTTCATTGGACTTGAGATAACATCAGCAGAAGATTGGGTCTTGGGTGCAGTTGGGTGTTCCAACAGGACAATGAACCAAACAAACAGAAGTAGTAAAGGAACCGATGAATCAGGCAGAACAGAGGTTAACACACGCAGGTTATGACCTTCAGCCTGCTTGTAGTTTGAGTAATCAGGAAGCAATGCAACAGTAACGTTATGGATGGCAGCAGAAACAAACCTCCTTGAGCAGAAATGGATAGAGAGAAGGGTCTTTTGAATGACAAGCTAGCTTCAAAGCTGCCAGATGGTTCTCTCCACAAGAACAAAGCTCCATCATCACAAACTCACAAACAATGTAACTTACAAGGATACAATACACGCTAATTTCTATTTCTGGCCTCGACACTAAATACGCCTCACACGGGGCACCGTTGTTGGGATTGATGGTAGGGCAGGTGTCGTTAATAGAAATTAATTATTATTGATAGTTATTATTAAAATTAAATGAATCAAAATGAATAATCAAATCGTGAAAACGGGCCAACACCCTGGAATCAAGGGACAATAACCCCACCAAAAACGATCTCAAGGAAGGGTTAATAACCAGTTATGCTGCTCAGGACTTCGTGATAACCTTGCTACTTTATGCTGGTGCAGCTGAGAATGGACTGGAGCACCCAACGCTGGGGTGGCCTAGCTGTGTGTATTGGAGTTCATCTGTCTGTTGAACTCCAAACTGATCTTCCAGTGTGTGAGAGGTCTTATCTCTCCCGGCCTGGACTTCCTGTCTCAGGCGGAAGTTGTCACGCTGCACAGTGTGCTAGTGTGACACCCTAAAAGAAGGATATATTTTTTTTATTAGAAAAAGAAGTCATTTCATGGGTGATAATATTTAAAATCTGTTGTTTTCAAAACTTAAATAGATTAATAAACAATATATGAATGAATGATTAAAACATCTAAATAATCAAAATGATTAAAAGATAGTGACATGGATAAAAGTGTTCATTCTCAGTTGTAAATCTCCACAGTGGTGTTGCTCTAGCGATCTGTGATCGTTTGCTTTAGCCTAGTGCCTGCATACCTGGGAAACTCGCGGTCTTCCTCATTCGAGTAAAGCCTTTACTGAGGAAACACGCTCGTCTCATTACTCTCCCTTTTATCAGGTATGCTACTGTCATAAACACAATTATGTGGTTGGATAACATGTTTAAGGTATAATAGAAATGATTAAGGGACTGTTCTAGCAACGTAAAATGGAGTTTGTCGTTGTTACGATTTCCCGCGGATGTCCCCGCTTTGTAGCATAAACATGTTTAGCTACGCAGCGTGTGTGCAGCCTCGTTGTGCATACGTGATGCATTTTGAATCTTGTTGATGAATCCAACGTTTGCAGTTTAAGTTGGAGTTTCCCCTTCTGATACAACCTCAGCTATCATTTATAATGTGACTTAGTGATTTGTCTCATGGGTGAAAGCAGCGCATAATTTTGACTTTTGCTTGTTAGCCGAGTGAATCCCACAGTTAACAGGTCATTGAGTGTTTGTACTGTGTGTTGTATTGTTACTGTAGGAAATGTGTGCATTCTGACGTGAAATTTCCTGTGAATTGCTCTTCATGTTAATTGTCAATTTTCATATGTTGCTCAATTTAATTCGAGTAAAGCCTTTACTGAGGAAACACGCTCGTCTCATTACTCTCCCTTTTATCAGGGCGTAACACTAGCTGTTCTGCAGCTGTGCAAGTAGTTCTTGGTTTGCTGTGGCTTGCAACTGGGCTTTGCGCTGGTAAAGTAGCGCTATTTGACCGAGCACCTCTGATACGGTGTGTTTCAGTTTTCCAGCTGGGTCATTAACATCACTTATTAGCTTCTATAATTTCTCATCACAGGTGCTAATGTTATAGCTATTTGGGTGGACTCTCTCGTCTATGGAGAGGCAAAGGAGACCAGCGGCCGCATCCTGCAGGGCTGGGTCATTTGGCTTGTGTGGAGCTCTGGCTCCTGTCACACTGGGGTTTCGTCTACTCATTTTGCTCAAGGAATGGTGATAGCCAGTGGGTTCAATAACTTAGGTGAGAGGCTACTATGTTGCTGAGAGTGAGAGGCTTTACCTGTGACTTACAATCTTACCTGTTAGTAGGTCTTGTGCTTATTACTCTCGTGCAGTCTATGCTGTTAGGATGTTATTAATGTTACTTCAGCACCTCTTTAGGAGTCACAGCCAAAGTTATAGTGTTAGTAACCTGAGAATTGAAAGAGCTTTTAAAATAATTAGGGCTAAAAAAGGAACAACTTACCTCTATTATACTACAGCAATCTACAAACCACAATTTAATATATTTGGTGAGTTATGAGTACTTAATTTACAAACAAAAATAAAAGATCCCCCCCATTTTTTTAATGTAAAAATGAATAATTCTGAATATTTGCGCATAAATATTGCATTAAAGGGACTTGAGGCAGGATTTGTGAAAAACTAAACATGCATTTTAAGTTTATTAATGCTAATAGGTGATGAAGCGTTCAAAACCAAACAGAATGAGCCCACCCACGTATCTCTCCGTTGCCTTGAACAGGCTGTGTGCTGCATCATGTACTGCAATTCGGGCCTGAATGTCCCACGCAGTCCTGCGGACGTGACATCAGAAGACGCTGAATACGCGTCCTAGACGGCTTGGAAACAGGAAGAGGACAAGTGCGGTGGACCCAAACTAGTGTTTGTGTAGTAATGGATTCTGCTACGGCCAGAAAACGACCCACCACCACACAAAGTCCACTAAAAAGTCATACTAAGAAGAAAACAAAGGTTTTATCAGCGGCAAGTCAAGGGTCGAAACAAAATTACGACCAAAGCCGGACTGGAACCGGAATAAACATCGGATACGGTTCGACTCATGGAGGCAGCTTCAACTTGAACTAGGACTGAAAACAGATGGTGACATGGCTCATTTGCTAGTGACCAGGTAAGAAAACATTACAGGTCATGTTTAGAGCTTGATTTGAAATCATATGAGATCACCGAGGACTCGGAGTGACCTAAGGTGCAAAGTAGCGTTAGCTGCTAACATGCTAACATTAGTCCACCGCTGTGTAACACTGAATAGTTACAGACTGCGCATTTTCCACGGTCCTTTAGTCTGAAACCGAATAGTTAGAAATATGTCCCTTTATATATGGGACCGAAAGCCCAACCTGTTATCTGGGAGGTGACGTTAGCAGCTGGCTGTAGCCACAGGCTAACGGTTTGTTTGTGTCTGTGTAGTAGCATTAGCTGCTAACACACAGCAGTCCCGTATCAGAGATGATGTTTTTGTCCCCAGTATGCCGTCATTGCTTTCGCCTGTGCCTTTCAGGCTTGCCGCTTGTGTGCCGCTACACAGCAAACAGTCATGTGAACAACGAGTAAAGAAATAACAGTGTCACAGCATCAGCTGCACTGCTTTGAATAGTTCATGCGTGCTCCAGCGCCAGCTTGGCTGATGGCTGCAGTTACCCTAACAGCCGTCATGTCACTATTGAGTCTTATTTCTCGATCCTACCTCATGTCCCTTTAAGCTGGTTTAAGATGGCCTCACACAGGGCACCATTGTTGGGATTGATGGTATGGCATGTGTGATTATTAGAAATGAAGAATTATTTATAGTATTTATGAAAATTAAATTAATCAAAACGAATGATCATTTAATTCAAACGGGGCACCACCCTGGAATCAGGGACCAATTAACCAGACCCAAAACAGTCTTAAAAGAAGTGTTCACTTTAAATGTAGATATTTGTGAACTATTTAGAATCAAAGGAACAGTGAAAGAAATTAATCTGAGCACTGACCATCACAACCAGTAATTACCATAAAACATATGCATAAATTAATCACAGAAAACTGCTCTGTACAATATAATAGACACCATCTCTTGGAGGATGACGTCACAGAGTGTTCAAACATGCTTGAGGCTTGAATAAACCATGACGGAACACCGTTCTCTCACATGCTGTTTTTGGCTACCACGGGACAAACGTATCTAATGTTATAGCGAGGGCATTAACCATAAGTCTCCCAACAAGTTGCGAAGAAACAGCTGTGAAGACAATACTCGCTTTCCTGTCACTTAGCTGCCGGTGAACAAACTCAGACTCGACTTACCTTCGGCTGATCGTTCACAGGAATGCGGCTTATTGTATTCTCACACGGTGGCAAAGCTAACACTTAAGGTCCAGAGAGTGGGGAGGCTCCAATCAGTTTGTGATGACCACGAAGAAGAACAAGCAAACACAAACAGTGTTTTACAGCGTAAAACTAACAGCAAATAAAAAGGACTTGGCAGTCCACAAAATTGCAAACAATGTAGCTTACAAGCATACAATACACATCATCTACTGATGTGCTATCATCATACTAAGGGCCTCTCAACTGAGATAAAAACTCTGCTCCTCTTTTAAACCTTTCAGCTGAATTACTTCATTATCTAAGACGCTACTGTTACATATTGATTATAAATTAATGTCCGGTAAAGAAAAAAAAAAACTTGTTGACCATGTACTAGTTTGAAATTCAGGAGCACAGTACAGAATAAAAAATGTGAAGTGAGAAAGTTGTGCTGTTCCTTGTCAGTATTGAGTATTCTAGTATGAATTATTATATACTTCATCTATATAACACATTTACAAACATAGTTACAAAGTGCCTTACAATAAAAAAAAGAACGAATCCAACAAATTTGACAAAACAAGAAAATGTCATAAGGCAAAGTACAACCTTTTAAAGCAAATTTTAAAATGTAGGTTTTCAAAAGTGACTTAAAAGATGAGACTGAGTTTGTAGTTTCCACAAATCTGTGACATACAATTGCCCATCTGTGTAATGCCTATGATATATGTAAACCTTAACAAGACAAATGGGTGTAGATAATGGATGGACAGGGGGGACATTATTGATTAAAAATAGTTTTTTTAAATTTAGGGGTAAACCATTCCCATTTATTTATATTAAAAATAAAAGCAGGTGTTCTCCATTATTTGTTGTTGCTGACATTAATTAAACATGAGTATCAATAACCTCAGTCTTTTATGATGAGGTCACACGGCTGCTGTAGGTTTTCTCTGCATTCAAAAGTTTTAAAGCAGAGTTCCAGCTCAGTTTGGAGGGACTCAGTACGACTGCAGCCGGACAACAGGTGAACGCTCAAATTCACACAAGGTTACAAACTTAGTTTTGTCATTTTGAACTCAGTGTTGAACAGACTATGGAAAGGAAATGTTCTGTTTGGGGTTGTTTAACAAAATGATATCCATTGTGATGAATCTGTTTTGTGCTATTGTGTTGACTTCTGCTTGTTTTGCACAAAGTGCAGCTAAAACATAAAGCACATATAAACAGAAAATATCTCCCAGTTTAATATGTAACAGAATTATTACTTTGTGTTAATGTGAACCAGATGGAGGATCATGGTGAACTCAACACAGGTTTCATTTTTCACACTTAGTGCCTACTTTGACACAGGGATGTTTAAATACTTATATTTCATGATTGTTTTGTCTCTATATATTTTAATAATTTGTTCCAACCTTCTGCTCATTGTGGTTATCTGTATGAACAGGAGCTTACATGAACCTATGTACATGTTCTTGTGCAGTCTGTTTGTGAATGAACTTTTTGGTAGTTCAGGGTTGTTTCCGTTCCTTCTGACTCAGATTCTCTCTGACATTCACACTGTTTCTGCTTCTCTTTGTTACCTGCAGATATTTTGTGTGTATTCTTACGGAGGTGTAGAACTTTTAAACTTAGCCGTCATGTCTTATGACAGATATCTTGCTATCTGTTGTCCTCTACAATATAACACATTTATGACATATAACAAAATTGCCACGCTTATTGCAGTAGTATGGTTGCTCATGTTTCTTGTACAAACTTGTACAGCATCTTTGATTGTTCCTTTACATCTGTGTAGAAACATGATTCAAAAAGTGTATTGTGACTATCACTCTGTTGTGAAACTGGCCTGCTATGACACCACAGTTAATAACATCTATGGACTAATTATTAGTGCCTTCGTTGTCTTTGGTCCTCTAATTGTAATCTTTTACACGTACATGAGGATTTTTAAAGTGTGTTTCTCTGGCTCTAAACAGACGAGACAGAAAGCCGTCAGTACCTGCACACCTCACCTCGCTTCTCTGCTCAACTTCTCTTTCGGGGCTTGTTTTGAAATATTACAGAGCAGGTTTGATATGAACAGTGTTCCTAATATGTTGAGAATATTTTTATCTTTATACTTTCTTACCTGTCCTCCACTCTTCAACCCTGTAATGTATGGGCTCAAACTGTCTAAAATCTGTGCCATTTGTAAAAGCCTCATTACAAATGTAGGGTGTTTTCTTTAATGTTCATGGACCCTTGTATTATTTTAACCATGTATTGTGTCATAATTAAATAATTAATTTAGTCATACCTAATTTAGTAATTTTTCCAACACAGATGGGGACTCAAGCTTGGTACTCAGATTCGAGGCAGACTTAAGTCACACAAAGTGACTTGAGACTTGTCGTCAAAAGACTTTAAACTTCCATTGGACTTGAGATAACATCAGCAGAAGATTGGGTCTTGGGTGCAGTTGGGTGTTCCAACAGGACAATGAACCAAACAAACAGAAGAAGTAAAGGAACCGATGAATCAGGCAGAACAGAGGTTAACACACGCAGGTTATGACCTTCAGCCTGCTTGTAGTTTGAGTAATCAGGAAGCAATGCAACAGTAACGTTATGGATGGCAGCAGAAACAAACCTCCTTGAGCAGAAATGGATAGAGAGAAGGGTCTTTTGAATGACAAGCTAGCTTCAAAGCTGCCAGATGGTTCTCTCCACAAGAACAAAGCTCCATCATCACAATCTCACAAACAATGTAACTTACAAGGATACAATACACGCTAATTTCTATTTCTGGCCTCGACACTAAATACGCCTCACACGGGGCACCGTTGTTGGGATTGATGGTAGGGCAGGTGTCGTTAATAGAAATGAATTATTATTGATAGTTATTATTAAAATTAAATGAATCAAAATGAATAATCAAATCGTGAAAACGGGCCAACACCCTGGAATCAAGGGACAATAACCCCACCAAAAACGATCTCAAGGAAGGGTTAATAACCAGTTATGCTGCTCAGGACTTCATGATAACCTTGCTACTTTATGCTGGTGCAGCTGAGAATGGACTGGGGCACCCAACGCTGGGGTGGCCTAGCTGTGTGTATTGGAGTTCATCTGTCTGTTGAACTCCAAACTGATCTTCCAGTGTGTGAGAGGTCTTATCTCTCCCGGCCTGGACTTCCTGTCACAGGCGGAAGTTGTCACGCTGCACAGTGTGCTAGCTGTTCTGCAGCTGTGCAAGTAGTTCTTGGTTTGCTGTGGCTTGCAGCTGGGCTTTGCGCTGGTAAAGTAGCGCTATTTGACCGAGCACCTCTGATACGGTGTGTTTCAGTTTTCCAGCTGGGTCATTAACATCACTTATTAGCTTCTATAATTTCTCATCACAGGTGCTAATGTTATAGCTATTTGGGTGGACTCTCTCCTCTATGGAGAGGCAAAGGAGACCAGCGACCGCATCCTGCAGAGCTGGGTCATTTGGCTTGTGTGGAGCTCTGGCTCCTGTCACACTTGGGTTTCGTCTACTCATTTTGCTCAAGGAATGGTGATAGCCAGTGGGTTCAATAACTTAGGTGAGAGGCTGCTATGTTGCTGAGAGTGAGAGGCTTTACCTGTGACTTACAATCTTACCTGTTAGTAGGTCTTGTGCTTATTACTCTCGTGCAGTCTATGCTGTTAGGATGTTATTAATGTTACTTCAGCACCTCTTTAGGAGTCACAGTCAAAGTTATAGTGTTAGTAACCTGAGAATTGAAACAGCTTTTAAAATAATTAGGGCTAAAAAAGCAACAACTTACCACTACTATACTACAGCAAGCTACAAACCACAATTTAATATATTTGGTGAGTTATGAGTACTTAATTTACAAACAAAAATAAAAGATCCCCCCCATTTTTTTTTGTAAAAATGAATAATTCTGAATTATTGCGCATGAATACTGCATTAAAGGGACTTGAGGCAGGATTTGTGAAAAACTAAACATGCAATTTAACTTGAACAGGCTGTGTGCTGCATCATGTTCTGCAATTCGGGACTGAATGTCCCACTCAGTCCTGCGGACGTGACGTCAGAAGACGCTGAATATGCGAGGACAAGCGCGGTGGACCCAAACTAGTGTTTGTGTAGTAATGGATTCTACTACGGCCAGAAAACGACCCACCACCACACAAAGTCCACTAAAAAGTCATACTAAGAAGAAAACAAAGGTTTTATCAGCGGCAAGTCAAGAGTTGAAACAAAATTATGACCAAAGCCGGACCGGAACCAGAATAAACATCGGATACGGTTCGACTCATGGAGGCAGCTTCAACTTGAACTGGGACTGAAAACAGATGCTGACATGGCTCATTTGCTAGTGACCAGGTAAGAAAACATTACAGGTCATGTTTAGAGCTTGATTTGAAATCATATGAGATCACCGAGGACTCGGAGTGACCTAAGGTGCAAAGTAGCGTTAGCTGCTAACATGCTAACATTAGTCCACCGCTGTGTAACACTGAATAGTTACAGACTGCGCATTTTCCACGGTCCTTTAGTCTGAAACCGAATAGTTAGAAATATGTCCCTTTATATATGGGACCGAAAGCCCAACCTGTTAATTGGGAGGTGACGTTAGCAGCTGGCTGTAGCCACAGGCTAACGGTTTGTTTGTGTCTGTGTAGTAGCATTAGCTGCTAACATACAGCAGTCCCGTATCAGAGATGATGTTTTTGTCCCCAGTATGCCGTCTTTGCTTTCGCCTGTGCCTTTCAGGCTTGCCGCTTGTGTGCCGCTACACAACAAACAGTCATGTGAACAGCGAGTAAAGAAATAACAGCGTCACAGCATCAGCTGCACTGCTGTGAAGAGTTCATGCGCGCTCCAGCGCCGGCTTGGCTGATGGCTGGAGTTACCCTAACAGCCGTCATGTCACTATTGAGTCTTATTTCTCGATCCTGCCTCATGTCCCTTTAAGCTGGTTTAAGATGGCCTCACACAGGGCACCATTGTTGGGATTGATGGTATGGCATGTGTGATTATTAGAAATGAAGAATTATTTATAGTATTTATGAAAATTAAATTAATCAAAACGAATAATCATTTAATTCAAACGGGGCACCACCCTGGAATCAGGGACCAATTAACCAGACCCAAAACAGTCTGAAAAGAAGTGTTCACTTTAAATGTAAATAGTTGTGAACTATTTAGAATCAAAGGAACAGTGAAAGAAATTAATCTGAGCACTGACCATCACAACCAGTAATTACCACAAAACATATGCATAAATTAATCAGAGAAAACTGCTCTGTACAATATAATAGACACCATCTCTTGGAGGATGACGTCACAGAGTGTTCAAGCATGCTTGAGGCTTGAATAAACCATGACGGAACACCGTTCTCTCACATGCTGTTTTTGGCTACCACGGGACAAACTTATCTAATGTTATGGCGAGGGCATTAACCATAAGTCTCCCAACAAGTTGCGAAGAAACAGCTGTGAAGACAATACTCGCTTTCCTGTCACTTAGCTGCCGGTGAACAAACTCAGACTCGACTTACCTTCGGCTGATCGTTCACAGGAATGCAGCTTATTGTATTCTCACACGGTGGCAAAGCTAACACTTAAGGTCACTTAAGGTCCCCTAAAATGTAGGTTTTCAAAAGTGACTTAAAAGTTGAGACTGAGTTTGTAGTTTCCACAAATCTGTGACATAAAACTGCCCATCTGTGTAATGCCTATGATATATGTAACCCTTAACAAGACAAATGGGTGTAGATAATGGATGGACAGGGGGGACATTATTGATTAAAAATAGTTTTTTAAATTTAGGGGTAAACCATTCCTATTTCTTTATATTAAAAATATAAGCAGGTGTTCTACATTATTTGTTTTTGTTGACATTAATTAAACATGAGTATCAATAACCTCAGTCTTTTATGATGAGGTCACACGGCTGCTGTAGGTTTTCTCTGCGTTCAAAAGTTTTAAAGCAGAGTTCCAGCTCAGTTTGGAGGGACTCAGTACGACTGCAGCCGGACAACTGGTGAACGCTCAAATTCACACAAGGTTACAAACTTAGTTTTGTCATTTTGAACTCAGTGTTGAACAGATTATGGAAAGGAAATGTTCTGTTTGAGGTTGTTTATCAAAATCACATATCCATTGTGATGAATCTGTTTTGTGCTATTGTGTTGACTTCTGCTTGTTTTGCACAAAGTGCAGCTAAAACATAAAGCACATATAAACAAACAATATCTCCCTCTTCAATATGTAACAGAATTATTAATTTGTGTTAATGTGAACCAGATGGAGGATCATGGTGAACTCAACAGAGGTTTCATTTTTCACACTTAGTGCCTACTTTGACACAGGGCTGTTTAAATACTTATATTTCATGATTGCTTTGTCGCTATATATTTTAATAATTTGTTCCAACCTTCTGCTCATCGTGGTTATCTGTATGAACAGGAGCTTACATGAACCTATGTACATGTTCCTGTGCAGTCTGTTTGTAAATGAACTGTATGGTAGTTCAGGGTTGTTTCCGTTCCTTCTGACTCAGATTCTCTCTGACATTCACACTGTTTCTGCTTCTCTTTGTTACCTGCAGATATTTTGTGTGTATTCTTACGGAGGTATAGAACTTTTAAACTTAGCCGTCATGTCTTATGACAGATATCTTGCTATCTGTTGTCCTCTACAATATAACACATTTATGACATATAACAAAATTGCCACGCTTATTGCAGTAGTATGGTTACTCATGTTTCTTGTACATACTTGTACAGCATCTTTGATTGTTCCTTTACAGCTGTGTAGAAACATGATTCAAAAAGTGTATTGTGACTATCACTCTGTTGTGAAACTGGCCTGCTATGACACCACAGTTAATAACATCTATGGACTAATTATTAGTGCCTTCTTTGTCTTTGGTCCTCTAATTGTAATCTTTTACACGTACATGAGGATTTTAAAAGTGTGTTTCTCTGGCTCTAAACAGACGAGACAGAAAGCCGTCAGCACCTGCACACCTCACCTTGCTTCTCTGCTCAACTTCTCTTTCGGGGCTTGTTTTGAAATATTACAGAGCAGGTTTGATATGAACAGTGTTCCTAATATGTTGAGAATATTTTTATCTTTATACTTTCTTACCTGTCCTCCACTCTTCAACCCTGTAATGTATGGGCTCAAACTGTCTAAAATCTGTGCCATTTGTAAAAGCCTCATTACAAATTTAGGCTGTTAGAAGCCTACAGATTTGCCTATTTCCTTTAACGTGGACCCTTTTATTATTTTAACCATGTATTGTGTTAATAATAATAAAAAAATTCATACTTGAGATTTGTGACTTAAGAAAAGTCTTTATTTATTTAAATTTTTTTTTTTACATTAAGGAACTGTCTGACTAGTCATCCCAACATTATGACATCATAGTCAACACATCTGGTATGCACGGCCACAGATGAGTGTATGCTTCAGCAACAACACCTTGGTCAGGAAGCTGCAACTGCTGTACCTGCTTTCATAACATATATGTTATAAACAGTTGTGGTCAAAAGTTTCCATCCAATCATCAAGAAAATATTCATCGTGTCAGTCTTTAGTTGATTTCTACAGCTCTTATGTTTCTGTGATCAATGAGTGCGTCACAAATTTGCTCTGTAGCATGGCCCTAGCATTGTGCTGGCAGTGTTCTGCTGTGGGGCGGTTCTGCTGCCAGTGGATCTGCTGTAAATGGAATAGTAAAGAAGGAGGATTATCTCCAAATTCTTCAGGAAAACCTAAAATCATCAGCAGAAGATTGGGTCTTGGGTGCTGTCTGGTCATCAAACAGGACAATGAACCAATCACACATCAGAAGTTTTAAAGGAACTGATGAATCAGGCCAGAACTGAGGTTTTAAACTGCGTTAACCTCGTTAATTCTTTTGACGCATAATTAAATCAAGCAAGTTATGAGCCTTGGCCTGCCCGTAGTTTGAGAACTTGAGCAGAAATAGATAACGAAAAGATTCTTTTGAATGACAAGTAACACTTAATGTCTCATCAGGTCAGGTACACAAAGTTCTGAGGAAAATCAACCCCCGCAAGGCAGCTGGACCAGACAATATCTCTGGGTGGGCTCTCAGATCATGTGCCAACGAGCTGGCTGATGTTCTCACCTCGATCTTCAACCTTTCCCTCAGCCACAGCACCATTCCCTCCTGCTTCAAGACCACAACCATCATCCCTTTTCCCAAGAAGAGCCCATCCACCTGCCTGAATGATTACAGTACAGTAGCACTCACTCCAATCATCATTAAGTGTTTTGAGAGAGTGGTGCTGACCCACAGAGCAGCATACCAGACACCCTGGACCCCCTTCAGTATGCCAACTAGCCCAACAGCTCCACCTCAGATGCTATTGCTGCTGTTCTCCACTATTCCCTCTCCCGCCGGGGACAAAAAAGACTACTACATCAGGACGCTCTGTGTGGACTACAGCTCTGCCTTTAATACAGTCATCCCCCACAAACTCACCAACAAACTGTCTACACTTGGTCTATACCCCACCCTCTGTGACTGGCTACTAGACATTCTGACTGGCAGGCTCCAGTCTGTCAGGATTGGAAATAGGACTTCAGCCAGCATTATTACAAATATTGGCACTCCACAGGGATGCGTCCTCAGCCCCATCCTCTGCACCCTGTTCACCAACGACTGTGTCGCCTCCCACAAAGACAACACCATCCCAAATTTCACGGACGACACCGCAGTGATAGGATGCATCACTGGCAGGGATGAAGTGGCCTACATGAGGGAGGTAGCCAGTCTGGTGTCATGGTGTGAGGACAACAACCTCACCCTCAACACAGACGAGATGAAGGAGATGATAGTGGGAGACCTCATCGGCCACTGTACATCCGGGAGCTTGAAGTAGAGAGGGTGAGCAGCTTTAAATACAAGGGTGTCCACATCAGTGAAGACCTCACTTGTTCACTCAACTCCCCCCTGCTGTTAGGGAGGGCCGAACAGCGGCTATATTTTCTGAGGAGGCTGAGGAAGTTTGGCATGTTGCCTGTGATCCTCAGCAACTTCTACAACTGCAATGTTGAGAGCATCTTGACCAGCTGTATCACCGAGTGGTACAGCAGCACTTTTGCTTTGGACTGCAAACGCCTGCAGAGAGTGTTAAAGACCGCTGAGAAGATCACCAGGACTCCACTGCCCTCTCTGCAGAGCATCTACCACCGCAGGGCCTACATTCGAGCCGCCTCCATCTTCAAGGACCCGACCCATCCCCAGCACGGACTGTTCACACTTCTACCCTCAGACCGGAGGTACAGAACTGTTAAATCCAAGACTACCAGACTGAAGAACTTTCCCACTGCCATCGGACTCCTAAACAGCAGATAGGAGTTTACGACCACGTTCTACCTCATAACTGTCCCGACTGTTTACATTTTGCACATGCATAATTGCACAGCTCAGATTTGCACTGTTTTATTATTATTATTGTTGTTGCTTTTTTCTTTATTTATCTCACACTGCCTTGTAAAATTGCTTTATTTTGTATATTTTTGTTGTACATATTTCTTTTTACATTGTTGGTATTCTGTGGACCGCAAAGGAAGAATTTAATTGTACAGAGAAACATTTCCTTACTGTGCATATGACAATAAACACTTTGAATTGAAATGAATTGGCAACCTGATACTGGATTGAATACAACAAACTTTGTCAGGCTCCTAAAAACACGCCTTGATAGCTGACTTACTTGATAATGTTAAAGCTAATGTCAGCGTTCTTTGAGCAGAACCAAAGGTCAATAATAGGTCAATTGCATACTGGGTCCGGACTCAGACACTGTCCTATCTGGACCTATAACCCACATATTTATTCAATTTTGACGAAGTGCTTCTTTTGAATTTGTGCAGCTTTTCTAGCCTTTACAGCACTGGTTTATTGGCTCACAGATCAATTGCATCATATTAGGTTAATGCCAATCAAATCTGTGCATTCAGTAAAGCAGTGGCTGACAAGAGACAATAACTGGGTCAGATGAGATGTATTTCACATGGCATGCTCTTAAAAGAGAAAAGTGAACAACAAATGGAGAATACTCACCAATTTCCCCACTAGCCCACTGAAATCAAATTAAGAGCACAGAAAATAAAGTCAGCTTTCTCCACTGTGAACTTAATTAAACCAGAATATAATTCCTGGCTCACCACTGAGCACCTACACATGTGTATGGTGATGAGGGGATGCTCTGAGGTTTCAACAACAGGAGCTATTGAGAGATTGAAAAGACCTCTGATGCGATGTAGTTTTATTCTATTTTGAGCATAAAGGCCGAGGGCGTATGATTGTTGTAACTCCAGCATCGTTTATTGAAAATAAAGTGTAACTTTTAGGTGACGGACACTGTGAGAGAGATTTAGGAACATTGTCCCGTCACAGCTGGAGCCACAGATACAGAGGCCCTCTGGCTCTCCTCACAGGCCTGAGTGACTGCTGTTAATACAGCTGCTGCTAAAACTGGAACTACTACTGTAACATCTGATGTTGGAGCCACATAGTGTATAATAATATACACCTGTCAGCCACAACAGGACTAACTATGCAATGTTCTGCTTGGAAACCTTAAGTCTGGACGCAACTTGACATGCACTAAAATCCCACCTACTATTGCAGCAGGATTCCCCCCCAGCAGGACAATGTGCCAAGTGCCACCACAAAAACTGCTCAAAAATGGCTTGAGAAAGATGTCAGAGTTCAAGGTGTCTGTGTTTGTGTGAGGAACGTAAACTTAAACTCCCTCCCCCCTCTTTGCTTTTGAACAACTGAGCCTTTCAACGATACTTTCACCAGTTACTGATTAACCTTTTTATCTGTGGAATCTTACAAACAGGTGTTTTTTTGAGCATTTCACAACTTTACCAGCCTTAGTATGATATTTTCCTCATACTGTTTTAATTGACTGTTTGTCAAAAAGGACAAGCAAATTATCACATTCTGTCTTACACAGCAACTGTTTTTGAACAGGAGTGTACTTTATGTAACACTGTAAACTTGTTTGCATATGTTTGATCAGTTCAACTCAGACGTCTTTAACAGCAGAAGAAAAAGGGCTGAAGAGGTTGTAAATAGATATAAAAATGTTTCGTGCCCATGTCTACTTGACACTACCTCAGCAATGCTCTGGAGCATTTAAAAATGTCTTTAATTATTTCAGTTTAAATATTTATCTAATATTCGTAAAATAATCAGATATGAATACCTAAGTCTACTGTCAGCTTATGTCTCAGTCTGACCCAACCTGATGCATGCTCCCATTAATAAATGTGTTGCACAGATTTATTGATAGTTTTGTGGTTGATTGTGGCTCTACAAGCAAAACAGGTCAAAAACATGGATTAATTCAATTTATTTGTCAAAATAAAACAAAATATACAGTCTACAGTAGAATACTTCAAAGGTCAGATTGCAACAATGCTTAGAAATACATCTGTGAAAAACATATCATTAGCCAACATTTGACATGAGATTTTTACTTATGACACGGATTTTGGACATTTTCAGGCCATACATTACAGGGTTAAAAAGTGGCTGGCATGTAAGAAAATATAATGATAGAAAAATTCGCAACATATTGGGTAAACTTTTCATATTAAACCTGCTTTGTAATAACTCAAAGCTAGCCCCAATAGAAAAGTTAAAGAGGGATGCAAGGTGAGGTGTGCAGGTACTGACAGCTTTCTGTCTCGTCTGTTTAGAGCCAGAAAAACAAACTAGAAGAATCTTAATGTATGTGTAAATAATGAAAATTAAAGCCCCGAAGATTGTGCCAAAAGATGCAAGGAGTCCATATATATTAACTGCATGGGCATCTGAACACGCCAGCTTGACAACAGAATGGCTATCACAGTAAACTTTAAGAATGACGTTCCCACAAAGCTGTGAATGGGAATTCAAATATATTATCACAATGCATGCAAGCAAAGGATATAACCATGTTAAAGCAATAAGCATGGCAATCTTGTTTGATGTCATACGTGTGTTATATTGCAGGGGACAACAGATAGCAAGATATCTGTCATAAGACATGACGGCCAAGTTTAAATATTCAACAGCTCCATAAGTGTGCACGCAATAAATCTGCAGGAAACAAAATGAAGCAGAAACAGTGTGAATGTCAGAGAGAATCTGAGTCAGAAGGAACGGAAACAACCCTGAACTACCATACAGTTCATTTACAAACAGACTGCACAGGAACATGTACATAGGTTCATGTAAGCTCCTGTTCATACAGATAACCACGATGAGCAACAGATTTGCACTGACAATAAAAATATATAAACACATAACAATCATAAAATAGAAGTATTTCAAAGTTCCACTGTCAAAGTAAGCAGCGAGAATGAAATATGAAACCTGTGTAGAGTTTACCATGATCCTCCTGTAGGTTCATAAAAGATATACTGGACAGATGAAGCAATAATTGTATTCACTTTTACTATTGATTTGAAAAAAGGATCAACTTTAACTTGGATTTGTTGGACACAAAGTTGAACTTAACATCAAGCACAAATGAACATAAGTCAATGTAATGATGCTGAACACATTGATTATCACAGAAACATTTGGAAAAAAACATCCTTTTAAAATAACAACAATGGTTAAATGGTTAAAATTTGTCTGTAACAATGTGTGAATTTGCGTGTTCACCTGTCGTCCTGCTGTAGTCATACTGTGATTCCCTCACAACTGAGCTGATACTCTGCTCTGACTTCTTTTAAACTTAAAGACAGACAACTACAGCACCAGTGTGACTTCATTATGTCATGCCAAATGGGAAAGGTTCCACTGGTTGGTACTGTTTAGTTATTGTCAACAGAAAGTCAAACATCTCACATGTTTGTGCTTGAGTTGTCACTTGTCCTGCTGCAGTCACACTGTTAGTATCTCCTAACGGAGTGGAAAGTTTGGTGACCTCTTTTCAAGACACCGACACAGCAACAGAGTGACGTCATTATAAAAGGTCTCGCTGATTGATTCTCATGTTTAACTACTGTCAGACAAAAAGAAAACTTAGTTGAACAGCTGCTTGTTTGCAAAAACTTACAATTTCAAGACAGTTAAGGAGGAATATGAATAAAGAAAAGTGAATGTTTTTGTCATTATTAAATTATCTTGCTATCTTCCACTCTGTTGTCCTTCATCTGTACCCGCTGATCCTGTTCAGCACACATGGCCAAGGAGTAGGGTACACTCTGGATAGGCCACCAGTTTGTCACAGGATAGACAGGTGGCATTTTACATTAACATTCACAAATATGAGCAGTGTATGGTGAGTTCCCACAGAAATCATAGCACATTTTTCACACATTGGGATTACACACAAAGTCAAAGCAAAATCTTGTCATTCCCACCAGGCGACACAAATTATATGACTGACACCAAATTAGCATAATTAACAAAGGTTGGAAATATTCAGCTTCCAGGAAAAATGAAATAATGGTTCATGGTTGGCTCTAATTTGATGTCTCTATTCCTGGGGCCAAAAAGGGGGTGGCTGAAACTCTACTGCAAGTCGGCCTTCACAGTCAGCCTGATCGGGGACAGGTTTCGACCGACCATCTGCTGTAACCCTTTTGTTGTGCCAGATAGTTTGTTACACAGAACCATCTGGAAAGTCCTTAGAAACTGTTTGGAAAAGGGAAGGTACTTTCATAAAAATATTTGGCAGGTGAATGGGTGAACCATCTGTTGTCATGGTGTGTCACGGTAAGATAATCAGTAGGACAGCGCCACCTGCTGAGCCAGTTGATAAATTAAACTTTGGTGCCGTTCTTTGCTCTTCTTTCAATGAACTGATATGCTAACCTCTCTCCCTTCTCTTGCTGGTTGCTGCACCTAAATCACACCTGTAGTTGCCAGTAGTTCCTCAAAGAATGCTGATTTGTATGACCAATGCCCGTGCAGCAACAAGCGCGTAGCTTTAGCACTAGCAAGATGGTCTTGCAAGATCACATGATCGCATGAATCCAACTGCCTAGGAAGGTAATAATTGTTCCGCAGGTCTTAACAATTTTCCATAGCTTGTTTTTGTGAATTGTTGTGTTCCAGCACGCAGCTTCATACCCCATCAGGAGCATTCCAGAAGCAGAGCTTCATGCCAGTAGTATTTATTTGTGTATCATCTTCTCCGATGTTGTTGTGCTGGAAAACCTCAAGTCTGCACAGGTTTTTTAATTTTGCAAATTGACTGGATGATTTATGGCATTCCAGTCTTACTCCCTGCCTGGCTTGATCTGCCTTATGCAGCTTGGCACCTCTGTCTACTTCCATCTGAAATGGACTAGGCTTCTTCTTGAAGCAGAGTGGAGAGCTGCCTGGGGCCTTTATGTGGATGTAGAAGGATTTGTGCTTAGCATGGTAACTTCAGGATTAACCATGGGGTTTTCAGTTCTACGACTTCTTAGCAGGGTACACCACTTGCTAGCTGTCTTTCCTGAATTTGGCAGCTGCAACTGTGTGGTTTTAGCCTGGATTATGTGTTTAAATTTGTATTCTTTTTTTCTAATGGTTTATTGTTCTTTATAAAATATTCTGCTCTGCTGCCAGCAGACTTGTCATTGTTTGTGATTGGTCAGATACTATACACACACCCTTTTTATGTGAATGCACTCGTGGCTAGTTGTTGAAAGCCGGGGTCAACTTATCAAGTTGATAACCAGCTTTGTGTGACTGCTTTGAGTGATTGCAATTGCTTGAGTTGGTGAAGCCAGATAACAGAAACATATCCTGAGTATGTTGAACTGACTTCGTAGTACAGGCCCCTGGTCCAGACCCAGACGCTGTCTTATCCGTTCCTGAACCTGTAGCTGATAAATTATTGAGAATTATTACATTTGAACAAAGCAGTTCTGATTTAACCTGCGCAGCCTTTATAGAGAGATGGTAAACAAGAATCAGGCTGTAAGCAGAAATGACAAAGAATCAGTTTCTTTTATTTGACATTTATATAGATCTAGCTATCTTTTCCAAAGAGAAATAGATAAATCTTCATCATTGTATCATGAACACTGATTGTGCTCTGTCATGATGTCAGACTGTGTGGGATGTCCACCCCACTGACTGGTTTAAGAGAAGCAGAAGCAGACATTCAGCTCAGTAAGGAGGGTCATCTGTGTGAGTCACAAAATGTCATAAATGCTGTTCTGTACCATGTAATCCAATAGTTATCATTTTATATCATATTGAATTGACTGAACACTGTTTTCTGTTTATGCTACAGATTTAACACTAAATTAATGACTTTGACTTTATGATTCATGCCAAAATGTGCAATAATTACTGCAAATGTTTTGTGCTGTGCTAAATTTTACTGTGTTGCAAACCAAAAGGAGGATCATGATAAACTCTACACAGGTTTCATATTTCACACTTAGTGCCTACACTGACACCAGGCTTTTAAGATACTTATATTTAATTATCATTATATTTATATATTGTTCAATAGTTTGTTGTAATATTTTGCTCATTGTGGTTATCTGTATGAACAGGAGCTTACATGAACCTATGTACATGTTCCTGTGCAGTCTGTTTGTAAATGAACTGTATGGTAGTTCAGGGTTGTTTCCGTTCCTTCTGACTCAGATTCTCTCTGACATTCACACTGTTTCTGCTTCATTTTGTTACCTGCAGATTTTCTGTGTGTATACATATGCAAGTATAGAATTTAGTAATTTAGCTGTCATGTCTTATGACAGATATCTTGCTATCTGTTGTCCTCTGCAGTATAACACACGTATGACATCAAACAGGATTGTCATTCTTATTGCTCTAACATGGTTATACCCATTTCTTGCTATTTTTATTTTGATATGTTTAAGTGCCTCTTTACAGCTATGTGGGAACACCATTAACAAAGTGTACTGTGACAACTACTCTATTGTCAAACTGGCATGCTCTACCACAACAGTAAATAACATCTATGGAATAGTTTACACTGTTACATTTGTTATTATTGTTCTTGCAATATTTTACACATATATGAAGATTCTTAAAGTTTGTTTCTTTGGCTCTAAACAGACGAGACAGAAAGCTTTCAGTACCTGCACACCTCACCTCGCTTCTCTGATCAACTTCTCTTGTGGGTGTTTCTTTGAAATAGTACAAAACAGGTTTAATATGAAGCATGTACCTCATGTGTTACGCATCTTTTTATCATTATACTGGCTGACATGCCAGCCGCTCTTCAATCCTGTTCTCTATGGACTGAATATAACCAAAATCCGTATGACATGTAAAAATATTGTGTTTGGTAAAATGTGACTACTTACAATTTGCCTGGATCGCTTTAACTTATAACACTTATTTTTACTGAATATTGTGTTTCTATTTTATTTGTCAAACATTGTCAGTCGTTTTTTCCATAAAGTAATTGTCCTTCTGGTCCAGCTGTCTAAAGACGACACCATTTGCATTGCAGGTCTGTCCAGAATGATCCCACCACTGTTGCTCTTGTTGAGGACTTAACTCTTTCCTGTTAAGGGCTTTTGTAGAGTTTTTCTATCTGAATCGAGTGTTTAAGGATCGAGGCTGTCATGTGTGTCACAGCTTGTAAAGACCTTTAGAGAAAATAACGATTTGCGTGTAAGCTACAAATGAGTAAATTCTAAAACAAATCCTCAGCTTCTAAAATTACTAAAATATCTGAAAAGACTGTGTCAACAGTAAGGCTGTCTGTATGCGTTCATTAAATGTGAATGGTATCAGATTTATTGGAAAAATATGTAAAGAAATGATGTAACTCTCTTAAATAAATTCTGACCACTAATGCTGTGTTCGAATCCTGTTTAAAGGCCTGTAAGTTGGCAAAGTCTATAAACTCAAACTCAAATGAAGGACTGTTGTATTTAATGTTATTTTGCACACAGCTTGAGGTATTGTTTTGTCACTGGCTCTGCATCTGAAGCCCCCAAGATCAGACAATGAAGAACTTATTCTACCTTGTTGGCTTGGGTCAGCTCAAAGAAAGATTAGATTAGAACAAAGATCGGAACAAATGGTTATTTAACGGTATGTGTATGCTTAATCAAGCACACTTCAGCATATTGCTTAAAATATGCTCAGTTAATTGAGGTCTCAAAAGAAGGACTCAGGTTTGTAAAAGGTTAAATTCAGTTTTATTGGTGGAAATGAAAGTTATGGAGGCAAATGAATGGCTGGGAGACAGTGTTCTGAGCGAACAGTGAAGAGTGGTGGATCATGGAGGATTTAATAAAAGCAACATGAGGAATTGCAAAAGTCGTGTTAACTTGTAGGGTTAGTGCTATGTTGGCAAACTGGACAATCTAGTGAGGAGTGGCTGAGGAACCAGGCTTGATGTATTGAAGGGTTGATGAGCTGATGAAGTGCAGGTAAGCTGCTTGGAACAGGTGCGTCAGCTGAATAGTAATTAGGGAGCTAATAATTTCCTGCTCCTAAATTCAGGTAAAACCGAGCTGTCAGTCACTGGCCCCGCTCCAAATAGACACTAGATTGATCAAGTAACAGTAACTCTCTACAACAACGTGATTTCTAAAACTGTCAAGAATCTTGTTGCATTTGGTCCTTCCCTCTCCTTTGATCCGAGCTTAAGGAAATCACCAAGATGCCCTTCTCCACCAACGTTACATGGCTAAAATTAAGTATTTTATGTCCATATTTTATGCTTGCAGCGATCCTCATACACACCTTTGTTTCATCCAGACTTGATTTAAAGATTCAAGATCCAATAGAGCAACTATGGTCTATCACATAATAATGGAAAAGCTGCCTTAGGTTGGGGGCTCACAAACTTGAAAACATACACTGATGAAAGACTCATAGAATTACTTTACAATACAATTTCATGAATAAATAGGAGCAGGTGTGCGAAGCTGCATAAAAAGTAGTGTCGATTTGGCCTTGTTTAAAAATGGATATTACAAGTTGTCTTTCTGACCAGAGGTGCTCTGGAATATCTGCCTGATGGGAGAAGCTTAAAGGGAGTGTGAATGGTCTGATGGAGTCTGCACTTTCTTTTTACAGCAGACTGGAATGGTCTTAGAGTTGGACTTGCATGTTGCTGGTAAGTTCTACTGTGTGTAATGTTTTGTTTTTAATATGAAATTAAAACTATAAAATGTGACCATGTTGCAATAATTTAAGCTTCACTTCATCGGCTCCCTATCCATGTCAACTCAAGGTGCTTCTGAATATTAATGTCTGTAGTCCTTAATCCTTAGATCTCATCCTGTGTTGTGTCCAGGATTTAACAGAAGTCAGCAGGCTGCATGCACCCTTACTCTGTAATAAACCTCCCTGTTGGCATTAATAATTATTTCTGGTATCAGGGCAATGTAGACAAGGATCGCAACCTTGTGTTGAGTTGGGGGGTTCTGGACAGACCGTACAAATCCAAATGAATACTGAGGGTTTATTCAGAACAGCTGGCTGAGGTCTCTTTTCACAAGATCTTCAGTGACCACCTTTGAAGGAATCCAAGTGGGCTATGCTCAAAGCCTTTATTGCAGGCTTGGCTTCTCAAAGTGGTGACCAGAAGGTCTATGATCCCTCTTGTAGCAGCAACTAAGAAAAGCAACTGCTGAACAGCAGCAGTGAAAGAAGTTGGAGTCCTGTGCGACTTGGTTGTCCCAAGGAACTCTTGAAGCAGCGTTTGGAGGCTGCAGCCTTTGTGGTCAACAAAGCAAAAACCCTCTTTGTGAGAGTGCGCTGAGTTCAGGGAGACAATGGTGGAGGACTTTTGATTTTCATCAAAGGACTGTGTGTACCTGTGGTGGTTCTCAGTCATCCAGGTCAGTGCTGTATTGTAGGCAACTGTCTTTGAACAGAAGAGGTGGCCTACAACATTACTTATGACCCACCTACAATGCAGTACTCAGTTCCCTCCGCAGACAGCCTAACAACCATTCACACCTGGACTCATGTAGCCTTAAGACTCACATGAAGGCCGGTCAGTTCAACGACCCACAAGTGGCCCTGACGACTCTGAAACTCAGAGCTCACATGTGTCCTTAAAGAATCTGTAAGGACACTCTCACACAGAGATTAAAAGCCTGCAGCTCCTCTAGTTAGTTAGAAGTGAAGAAGCCTCTTGGATGAGAGGTGAAATGTCTTCAGGGAACTAGAACACGTCCAGTTGCCTACAATACAAAACTTAGAAGGACTCACTAGTACAACTTATACCAGGGTGGTGAAAAGCAGGAACAGTGCAGATTTTGTCTGAGTTGTTGCACAGCTGTTTACTGGCCAAGATATTGGAGATGTCGTGGAAGTTTTTCTATCTAGTGGGAGAGTGCTTGAGGATCATGGGGTACAGGTGCCATTGCTATTGAGTCATTTTGTCCTTGTATAAATGGACTGAGAGCTTTGACCACATTCCTGGCAAGAAAAGGGTGTTCTCATTGGGCCATTGGCTCAAATATGCCTCGTCATCAGTTCTGTTTGTGATTCACATGGATATAAACTATTAGAGGATAGAGTGTTTGTGTTGGCATTTTACTTGGCTTATTTTGATGAAAATTAGAGTCTTGAAATTAAAAAAACATTTGGTGTGCCAATGTGAGAGATTTTTGATCTGTAACATTTACAGAAATTCACAAAGCAATTAAAAACTACAGGTTCCTTATGCTTCATTACAATTGACTACTTTCCACTCCATTACAATTAAGCAAAACATAATAGTGTGAACGATTGTGTACAGCTCTTAAGGTGGATTATGGTTCTAGTCTCACGCAAAGCATAAAAGCCTTCAAATAAAAGATCTGCCACACAAACTAAAAGTGATGGTCACAGCATTGAAAACAGTCAAGTCAATACACTGTATCTGAAAGACTTTCTCTGGCTACTGTACCAAAAAAGATAATGTCATGGTCTGCCAGTACTACAATAAGGTTGTGTTCTGAGGGTCACTTCAACCAAACCTGTATGAGACACGAAGAGTCCTTCCTTTTAGTTTAAGTGTTTGTTTAAACTGACATAACTTTTTTTTAGAATTGATAACAGTAAGCAGTCTGAAATACTTCTTGAAAAATTAGAAATCAATAACAAGCAGTCCCATTGAAAAGGAGGTCGGACTGTTGCTGTGGGTGTTTCCCGACTGAAAAAGATTCAAAAGAAACGGAGACAGCTCTTTAGCTCAGTTGGGGGGAACTAACACTGTGGTTACAACAGAACAGGAGATGCATGGTAGTATTTATGCAGTGTCATTAACTGTGTTGCTTTTATTCCACCTCTAGTAGTTGTTAGCAGACTGACTACTGTTATGTGCTATTTCATCTGATTTAACATAAGCAAAACTTATTTAGACCAGCAAATCCACCAAATGGAATTATACATATGTGACATCGCTAGAAGGAAACTCCATTAGAGTTTAAAAAATAGTAATGTAGGTTTGATCATCATTTGTCTGGAAAACATGACTTAATGTCAGTATAACTGGTGGATCTGTAGTGCTGAACAAACTTACAAATCATGAGAAACACTACAACATCTGCATATTTCACCCTTGCTGCCTACTTTGACACTGCAGTTTTTAAATACTTATATTTCCTGATTATTTTATCTTTATATATTTTAATCATTTGTTCCAACCTTCTGCTCATCATCGTTATCTGTATGAACAGGAGCTTACATGAACCTATGTACATGTTCCTGTGCAGTCTGTTTGTAAATGAACTGTATGGTAGTTCAGGGTTGTTTCCGTTCCTTCTGACTCAGATTCTCTCTGACATTCACACTGTTTCTGCTTCATTTTGTTACCTGCAGATTTTCTGTGTGTATACATATGCAAGTATAGAATTTAGTAATTTAGCTGTCATGTCTTATGACAGATATCTTGCTATCTGTTGTCCTCTGCAGTATAACACACGTATGACATCAAACAGGATTGTCATTCTTATTGCTCTAACATGGTTATACCCATTTCTTGCTATTTTTATTTTGATATGTTTAAGTGCCTCTTTACAGCTATGTGGGAACACCATTAACAAAGTGTACTGTGACAACTACTCTATTGTCAAACTGGCCTGCTCTACCACAACAGTAAATAACAGCTATGGAATAGTTTACACTGTTACATTAGTTATTATTGTTCTTGCAATATTTTACACATATATGAAGATTCTTAAAGTTTGTTTCTTTGGCTCTAAACAGACGAGACAGAAAGCTCTCAGTACCTGCACACCTCACCTCGCTTCTCTGATCAACTTCTCTTGTGGGTGTTTCTTTGAAATAGTACAAAACAGGTTTAATATGAAGCATGTACCTCATGTGTTACGCATCTTTTTATCATTATACTGGCTGACATGCCAGCCGCTCTTCAATCCTGTTCTCTATGGACTGAATATAACCAAAATCCGTATGACATGTAAAAATATTGTGTTTGGTAAAATGTGACTTCTTACAATCTGCCTGGATTGCTTTAACTTATAACACTTATTTTTACTCAATATTGTGCATACATTTGTCAAACATTGTCAGTCGTTTTTTCCATAAAGTAATTGTCCTTCTGGTCCAGCTGTCTAAAGACGACACCATTTGCATTGCAGGTCTGTCCAGAATGATCCCACCACTGTTGCTCTTGTTGAGGACTTAACTCTTTCCTGTTAAGGGCTTTTGTAGAGTTTTTCTATCTGAATCGAGTGTTTAAGGATCGAGGCTGTCATGTGTGTCACAGCTTGTAAAGACCTTTAGAGAAAATAATGATTTGCGTGTAAGCTACAAATGAGTAAATTCTAAAACAAATCCTCAGCTTCTAAAATTACTAAAATATCTGAAAAGACTGTGTCAACAGTAAGGCTGTCTGTATGCGTTCATTAAATGTGAATGGTATCAGATTTATTGAAAAATATGTAAAGAAATGATGTAACTCTCTTAAATAAATTCTGACCACTAATGCTGTGTTCGAATCCTGTTTAAAGGCCTGTAAGTTGGCAAAGTCTATAAACTCAAACTCAAATGAAGGACTGTTGTATTTAATGTTATTTTGCACACAGCTTGAGGTATTGTTTTGTCACTGGCTCTGCATCTGAAGCCCCCAAGATCAGACAATGAAGAACTTATTCTACCTTGTTGGCTTGGGGCAGCTCAAAGAAAGATTAGATTAGAACAAAGATCGGAACAAATGGTTATTTAACGGTATGTGTATATGCTTAATCGAGCACACTTCAGCATATTGCTTAAATTATGCTCAGTTAATTGAGGACTCAAAAGAAGGACTCAGGTATGTAAAAGGTTAAATTCAGTTTTATTGGTGGAAATGAAAGTTATGGAGGCAAATGAATGACTGGGAGACAGTGTTCTGAGCGAACAGTGAAGAGTGGTGGATCATGGAGGATTTAATAAAAGCAACATGAGGAATCGCAAAAGTCGTGTTAACTTGTAGGGTTAGTGCTATGTTGGCAAACTGGACAATCTAGTGAGGAGTGGCTGAGGAACCAGGCTTGATGTATTGAAGGGTTGATGAGCTGATGAAGTGCAGGTAAGCTGCTTGGAACAGGTGCGTCAGCTGAACAGTAATTAGGGAGCTAATAATTTCCTGCTCCTAAATTCAGGTAAAACCGAGCTGTCAGTCACTGGCCCCGCTCCAAATAGACACTAGATTGATCAAGTAACAGTAACTCTCTACAGCAACGTGATTTCTAAAACTGTCAAGAATCTTGTTGCATTTGGTCCTTCCCTCTCCTTTGATCCGAGCTTAAGGAAATCACCAAGATGCCCTTCTCCACCAACGTTACATGGCTAAAATTAAGTATTTTATGTCCATATTTTATGCTTGCAGCGATCCTCATACACACCTTTGTTTCATCCAGACTTGATTTAAAGATTCAAGATCCAATAGAGCAACTATGGTCTATCACATAATAATGGAAAAGCTGCCTTAGGTTGGGGGCTCACAAACTTGAAAACATACACTGATGAAAGACTCATAGAATTACTTTACAATACAATTTCATGAATAAATAGGAGCAGGTGTGCGAAGCTGCATAAAAAGTAGTGTCTGATTTGACCTTGTTTAAAAATGGATATTACAAGTTGTCTTTCTGACCAGAGGTGCTCCGGAACATAGATGGGAGAAGCTTAAAGGGAGTGTGAATGGTCTGATGGAGTCTGCACTTTCTTTTTACAGCAGACTGGAATGGTCTTAGAGTTGGACTTGCATGTTGCTGGTAAGTTCTACTGTGTGTAATGTTTTGTTTTTAATATAAAATTAAAACTATAAAATGTGACCATATTGCAACAATTTAAGCTTCACTTCATCGGCTCTGAAACTCAGAGCTCACATGTGTCCTTAAAGAATCTGTAAGGACACTCTCACACAGAGTTTAAAAGCCTGCAGCTCCTCCAGTTAGTTAGAAGTGAAGAAGCCTCTTGGATGAGAGGTGAAACGTCTTCAACAAACTGAAACACGTCCAGTTGCCTACGATACAAAACTTAGAAGGACTCACTAGTACAACTTATACCAGGGTGGTGAAAAGCAGGAACAGTGCAGATTTTGTCTGAGTTGTTGCACAGCTGTTTACTGGCCAAGATATTGGAGATGTCGTGGAAGTTTTTCTATCTAGTGGGAGAGTGCTTGAGGATCATGGGGTACAGGTGCCATTGCTATTGAGTCATTTTGTCCTTGTATAACTGGACTGAGAGCTTTGACCACATTCCTGGCAAGAAAAGGGTGTTATCATTGGGCCATTGGCTCAAATATGCCTCGTCATCAGTTCTGTTTGTGATTCACATGGATATAAACTATTAGAGGATAGAGTGTTTGTGTTGGCATTTTACTTGGCTTATTTTGATGAAAATTAGAGTCTTGAAATTAAAAAAACATTTGGTGTTCCAATGTGAGAGATTTTTGAGCTTTAACATTTACAGAAATTCACAAAGCAATTAAAAACTACAGATTCCTTATGCTTCATTACAATTGACTACTTTCCACTCCATTACAATTAAGCAAAACATAATAGTGTGAACGATTGTGTACAGCTCTTAAGGTGGATTATGGTTCTAGTCTCACGCAAAGCATAAAAGCCTTCAAATATGTCAGCAGGTGTGTCAGCTGAACAGCAATTATGGAGCTGGGAGGAGAGCAACGCCACAACACAGACTCAGACATACAAGCAAAGAGAAACAGATGGGGGAATATATGAGACACCAGAGCAGTGAAAACATATCAGAAACCGATGGTTTACCCCCCGTAATTAAAGCCAAACTTTAAGACCTGGTTGGTATTCTGGTTCCGGGGTCTGGTCCTGGTCAGCAATATGTTGGTTGACTGATCCCGAGGAGGCCTCAGAAGAGGACAATCGGTGGTGGTGGTCAGGGAGGTAAGAAAGTGCTGTAACAAAAGTCTTGGTAACTGTCTCTGTTGGGCCAGCAGTAATCTGTCTGTTGAGGGAGGGCTCACCAGACGATTGAGTGTGGTTCACTCCTGGATGGCAAGCAAAGCAGAAACCATGCACCAGCTGGAGAACTGGAGAACAAGCTGGGTCAGAAACAAAAATACAATCAGGTGATCCATTACCTGGGTCCGTTTGTTGTCCTGGCGGGAGGGAGACTTCTCACGTACACAGGCAAGAGTACATCAGGTTTAGCATTTCTTGAATGAGGACTGCCAGTGAGACTGAAGTTACCTACCAAAAAACAATGCCCACCAGCTTGACTGGACTTCAGCCATTTGGGTCCAGAAATGAGCACTGAAACAGTACTGTCCCAACACCAGTGTGAGAAGCAACCACCTCAACAATAAACTAAAGAGAGGAATTGGGTTGTACAACTGATGGGGACGGAGGTGAATGCACTTTCTAACACTGAAAGACAAAAAAAAACCTCAGAGGTCCAGGAAAATAGAGTGGAGGACGAAGTGAGCTTGGTGAGGGACACAGCAACTCTGCTGAAGTTCCTCACGAAATGCTGATTAAAGCTGGATCAAGTGAAAACCAATATCATTGTAGTTGTTTATGTGTGGTCGGTTTGGGCTACTCAGCTACTTGTTCTGATTTAAACTGGATCATCATCTCTAGAATAATCATGTCCCCCATGTCCACCAGGTCCTCCAAAAGCCTTTGGAGAAAAGGCTTTTGGAGAAAAAATCTGCTTGAAGGCAAAGAAGAGCAAATTTCACACCAGTATTGTTTCCTGGGCGAAACAAACGCATTTGGATTGAAAAAAATTCCCAAAGCTTGAAAAACATCAGGAAATCCCTGCTTAATACATTCCCTTAAGAAAAAATACTTGGAATTCAATCTGTTAATGCACCCTTCTGTAAATCCTAGCACCATAAATTAGCGCCTCTTGGCATTCAGGGCAGAGTTTTTAGATAATAACACAGGTGACCCCTGTGTTATTATCTGACCTTAATGTCCCATCCTGTAAAAGGGCCTTGTGGTGACCAACATAGACCCAACCTTCACTTCCATGTGAGAAGTTGTTGTGATTGCTGCCGTGGGTGTATCCTGTTTAGTAATGTTTGAAAAGAAGCAGAAGCAGAGTTTCAGCTCAGTTAGGAGGGAGTCACCTGTTGACAACCTGAAGCTTACCTGCCACATTTGTTTTTATGACAACTTATTTCTGTGTTGTAAGTAGACTGAAAGATGTGTTTATGTTGAGGCTGCAGTTGGTTCAAATTGAGCTTAAATTAGACATTTACAATTTTTAGCAATTTTTCATCCAGATCAAAAAGGAAATAGTCATTTCAAATGGTTTATGCTGTAAGTGTAAATGTTCTGTGAACCAACAGGATGATGATGATAAACTCAACAACATTTTCATATTTCACACTGACTGCCTACTTTGACGCTGGGCTTTTTGAGTACTTATCTTTCATGATTATTTTGTCATTATATATTTTAACTGTTAGTGCTAATATTTTGCTCATCGTGGTTATCTGTATGAACAGGAGCTTACATGAACCTATGTACATATTCCTGTGCAGTCTGTTTGTAAATGAACTGTATGGTAGTTCAGGGTTGTTTCCGTTCCTTCTGACTCAGATTCTCTCTGACATTCACACTGTTTCTGTTCCTATTTGTTACCTGCAGATTTTCTGTGTGTACACATATGCAAATGTGGAGTTTTGTAATTTAGCAGTCATGTCTTATGACAGATATCTTGCCATCTGTTGCCCTCTACAGTACAACATTCATATGAATCACAACAAGACAGCCATACTTATCACTCTAACATGGTTATACCCTTTTCTTGCAATCACTGTTTTAATATGTTTAAGTGCCTCTTTACAGCTGTGTGGAAATGTCATTAACAAAGTGTACTGTGACAACTACTCTATTGTCAAACTAGCATGTTTTGACACCACAGTCAATAATGTCTATGGAATAGCTTACACAGTTGCAACAATTTGTGTTGTAATTTACATTTTTTACACATATATAAAGATTCTTAAAGTTTGTTTCTTTGGCTCCAAACAGACGAGACAGAAAGCTCTCAGTACCTGCACACCTCACCTCGCTTCTCTGCTCAACTTTTCTTGTGGGTGTTTCTTTGAAATTGTACAGAGCAGGTTTAATATGAAGCATGTACCTCATGTGTTACGCATCTTTTTATCATTATACTGGCTGACATGTCAGCCACTCTTCAATCCTGTACTGTATGGACTGAACTTGACCAAGATTCGCATCATGTGTAAAAATCTGGTTTTGGGTCAAATGTGAGCTCATGATGTTTAAAATCTCATATTTCCTCTAATTCTGTAACATGAAAAAAGCTGAATGAAAATGTTGGTTTTTGCAGTCTGTGGCAAGTGTTGTCTTTGTATCGAATATATCAAGTTAAAAGAAGAATACATAAAAAAAACTGATTGTGCTAAATAGTCTTAAAATCGCTAAGATTCACTTTAATGGTTCTAATGGTGACTTTTTTTGATGTTTAAAGACTATTGAGCTATTGAGAACAAGAGAACAATTCCAATCCTGATCATTGAAATTATGCTTAGTTACGCAGTTTTATAAGTGGTAAAACAAGTGTGGTGTCTTTCTCAGAACTTCATACATTTAGATTAAGGCCCTGTGATGAAACTGATTGAATAAAGTGCAGACTCTGGCAGTGACTAAATGTAGCAATATTCTACCTTTTTAAAATCATAATCATCAGAAATTAGTTTAATTCAAAGAGCGCTGGGTAACTTTATTCATAATTAGAATCATTTAATATAATTAGACTTTTTTGATGCCTCACTGGAGAAATTCACTTGTTACAGCAGCTCAAGAGTCGGAAGCAAAGGGGAGAAAAGTGATCAATAAAAAGGAAACAAAATAAAGGAAGAAAACAATAGAATCATTGAAAAATAAAATAAAATAATGACATCTTAAAAAGTCAGAGAGTAAAAAGTGAAGTTACGGTCAAGCCAACTATGTTAAATAGTCCTCCTCCTCTTCTTCGTTGGTTTGACCGGCGGACTAAAACCCACACTGACACCCACTGTATCAGAGTATATGCTATTCACTCACGGGTGCGCTGTCTTGAGCGAATGAGAATGGGATGCGCAGCTTCAAAAACTGAAAATCAATATGTGGCGGCCAATGTGCTGATCGAAAGAGAGGGTAGAATCAAATTTAACACCAAGATTCATATCAGTTGAACTTGGATAAATAACACAGTCTTCAAGAGTTACGGTCACCTGATCACAGTGGCGTCTCTGTCGGGCGGTACCAATGACGATCATCTCAGTTTTATCTGAATTCAGGAGCAGGAAGTTTTCTGACATCCGTTTCTAAACTGCATACAAGCAGGTCTTTTCGTTTTGTATACATATGTCAACGTACAGTTTTATAATTTAGCCATAATGTCTTACGACAGATATCTTGCTATCTGTTGTCCTCTACAATATAACACAGGTATGACATCTAACAAGGTTGCCATGCTTATTGCTCTGACATGGTTTTTCCCTCTTCTTGCAATTATTGTCATGATATCACTGAATGCCTCTTTACAGCTTTGTGACAACATTATTGACGGAGTGTACTGTAACAACTACTCTGTTGTAAAATTGGCATGCTATGACACTACAGTCAATAATTTGTATGGATTAATTTACACATTTGTAGTCTTACTTGGTCTAACAGTACTAATCCTTTACACTTATATAAAGATTTTTAAAGTGTGTTTATGTGGTTCTAAACAGACGAGACAGAAAGCCGTCAGTACCTGCACACCTCACCTCGCTTCTCTGCTTAACTTCTCTTGTGGGTGTTTCCTTGAAATAGTGCAGAGCAGGTTTAATATGAGCAGTGCACCCATCATATTGTGCATGTTTTTATCTTTATACTTTATCATTTGCCAACCGCTCTACAACCCTTTAATATACGGACTGAATTTGACAAAAATCCACATCATATGTAAAAGTATTTTGTTTGGAAAATGTAACGTACTAACATGTAGTTTTTTCCGTCAGCTTCAGTGACATAAAAATAATCTAAAATAACTGTGACGTTTGGTAATAGCATGTTGGTTATGGGTTATAAATGTAATGTGCCTTAAAATTAAATATCTAAACAAAGGTTTGTTTGAAGGTTTAAATTATTGAGTGACCAATTGTCAAATTTGTACTTTGTTAAATAATTAATCAGAATGACAATAAATGCATTGTGATTAATGTGTCATGTATTGTTGTGTATGTAGTCGTATGTAGTGGACCTCTTGGTGTGTTACAACCGCAATACTACAAGTTCTGTACCTACTATAAATATCACTTAGAACTTGTAGAAATATAAAGGTTTAAAAGTATACAGTTGCTATTTTAACAGTAGTATGAGTAGTAATACGCTGTAGTACGAAGTCAGAGTAGCTTCACTTAGAGACTGCTTTAAATCAGAAAGATTTCCTCCGGGATGAGATGTATCTGCCCATCTGAACTGTCTGGTGTCCGTTTTTGATGAAGTGTGATATCCTGAAGACTGAGTGGTGGGCAGTGGATCTGAAATCATACTGGTGAGGGTCCAGGCTGGATTGGACCAGGCAATGATAACATCAACTAGCTGTTTGGCACAGGTTGTCAGTACATGGCTAGGGTTGTTATCAGGCCGGGCAGCTTTACTCAATGTCACTCTCCATATCCACTGTGGATACTGAAAGTGGCTGTTCCTCTAAAGTTGGAGGAGACTTTACAGCTGACAATTTGTACAGATCAATGCGACCATAAAATGAGTTCAGCTCATCTGGTAGCATTATGTATTTTTGCTTTTTAGTTTTTACCTTATTTCCTGCAACTGTGATATCTGTACAGCACTTTGGTCAACCCCGGTTGTTTTAAATGTGCTTTATAAATAAAGTTTGAGTTGAGTTGAGTTGAGTTGAGCCACACATGACGGAGGTTCTGCTTCTGTGATGTTTTGGATCGCCTGCCACAAATCTCTAGTGTTGTTGATGTTAAGGTCTCTCACTAGTCTCTGCTTCGTCCACATTTCCTCCTTAACACCAGCTCTTGGCCTTGCTCTAAAGCAGCTTTTTCAGCTCTAGATAGATTCAGTAAATACAACAATCGTGTAGCGTGGTGTAGTAAATTGCATTGGGTGCTGTAAGGACAGTCAGCCTGTAGCCAGCCAGCTGATGCAGACATGCCTTCAGTGTTCTTCCTGAACTAATGCAGTCTTCCATACATTCAACTACAGTCTCAACTTGTGTAATGCACACTTGTTAAAAGTTGAAAAAGCAATTACATCGGCAGCAATAACTGACTTAATGGAAGAGTTTCTTATTTAAAGTGGTTACTTTGTTTTCTGCAGTAAGGTTTAAAATCCTACTGAATGGCTTAAATTTAGGTCATTTAGGTAAATTTAGCAACTGAATGACAACTTAACAACTTTATTTTGAGGGAGACATTTATTTTGTTCTGACTTATTGGTAAAAGTATACATATTAAATAAACAATCATCGTTATTGTTGAGATTTCATATGAGAGTAAAACATGACAATATTACATGATGTTTATAAGTACTTTACATTTTACCAAAGACAAGAAGTTTACATAATGTACGTATTTTTGACATTTTCAGTCCATAAAGTACAGGGTTAAAGAGCGGTTGGCAAGTGAGAAAGTATAATGACAAAAAAATACGCAACATGTTTGGTAGACTGTTCAAATTAAATCTGCTCTGTAATACTTCAAAGACACAACCAAAAGAGAAGTTGAGCAGAGACATGAGGTGAGGTGTGCAGGTGCTGACGGCTTTCTGTCTCGTCTGTTTGGAACCAGAAAAACAAATGTGAAGAATTTTCATGTAAGAGAAAATGATTGGAAACAGAGGGACAATCACAGTGAGAACAAAAGAAAACAATCCATAGATGTTATTCACTCTAGTGTGCGAACAGGCCAACTTGATAATTAGGTAGTTACGACAGTACAAACTGTGTATAATGTTTCCACACAGTGTCAAACGTAATGCTAATGATAAAGTAATCAAGAATTTCACAAACGAATACAACCATATCGCAATTATAAAGATAAACACCTTGTTTAATGACATACGTGTGTTATACTGCAGAGGACAACAGATGGCAAGATATCTGTCATAAGACATGACGACTAAATTACACAATTCTATACTTGCATATGTATACAAACAGAAAATCTGCAGGAAACAAAGAGAAGCAGAAACAGTGTGAATGTCAGAGAGAATCTGAGTCAGAAGGAACGGAAACAACCCTGAACTACCATACAGTTCATTTACAAACAGACTGCACAGGAACATGTACATAGGTTCATGTAAGCTCCTGTTCATACAGATAACCACGATGAGGGAAATGTTGACAAACACAATAACAACATAAAGCAAAGCTGTTAACATAAAGTATAAGTATCTTAAGTTTCCAACATGCAAATAAGCCCCAAGAACAAAATAAGATAAAGTCGATGAAGTTGAATTCAGCATGATTTTTTAAAAGGGACCTAATTATTATTCAAATGTCTTCTTTTATATCCAACAAATTAGCAGTTTGCTTCAAAGACACCATTTAGAAGAAATAACATTGAATACTTCTGGCTCTTTTTCTTGAAAATGTTCAACACGACAAAGGTTTAAAGAAGCACAAGCACGTCCTACCATACCGGAGATTTAACTGTGTAACTGAAACACGGTCTCATCACACACAGTTCAGCCTGTGTCACCTGCTGGAGCTGTTGCTTTATACTCTTTCACACTGACGAGCCAGCCCCACCTCATCATCAATGCCCAATACCTGTTTATTGACTGACATGTCTAACCATTGAGTTACTGTATTAGATTATTGATTTTTATTTAGTGATCCAACACATAACAGTTGAGACAAAAGAAAACACAACTCCCCCCCGCCCTCTCTCCATCCGCCGAGATGTCAACATCAGCTTAACAGCATCGTTCCTATCAATACTTAGTCGGCCATTTTGAAACATGTCCATGCCTCTTATTTTAACGAACTCCTCCTAGAGATTTTGCACCACAGACTTCACATTCTGTCAGTATCATCGTCAGACCTTGAAGATGAAACGTTACCAAAGGCTTTCGCCTCTGTCATACCTGGTGGGTGTGGTGGTGCGGTCCATTTCGATGCTTCGCCATGAAGCAGGAAGTCCTTATAACTTCAACATACAATTTCCCATATACACCAAATTACTGACACATGTAGAGGGTGTCGCCCCGGATACGTATATGCATCAATACCGTGTCATATCCATAGCGCAACCTGCTGGACACAGGAAGTCAGACAAACATCATTCGATTTACATGACATTTACTGCTTGTTTTCTCCACATCATACACAACAAGATGACATGCAAGATGAACAGGTGAGCGCGCCCTCCAACGGCGCCGCAGCCCAACGTGCGTGGATCGAGGGCCCGTTCATTGCTGCTTGCAGCTTTAATTCGTCTTGAAATTGAAGTTCAATAAAAAGTTGGAGCCTCTTCTCCAGCACTCTGGAGTACACTTTTCCCACAAAGCCTGGGCAGTGTGATACCCCAATAATTGGGGAATACCCTCCAGTCCACCTTTGTGAAAATGGGAATTACCAACCCAGTCTGCCACTCCAGAGGTACTTACTCCAACCTTCATGTAACACTATGGAAGCATGGCGTTTTAACCAATACTGACCAACAATGTCCAGATTCTTGTGCAAACTTGGGGCGAATCTCATCCACCTTGGCATCTTGCTGCCAAGGAGCTTCAAAGTCTTCCTTCTGCGAGTTCTTACATTGCTGCCATGACTAGCACCAATGACCTTCTGACCACTCTGATTTCTCTCCATTTCAAGTTTTGCAGCAAATAACAACCCAATCCAGAGTTGAGATCCACAGATGACATCGTTCATTATGGATTTCAACATGGACTCTGAACTAAAATCAGTTCCCCAGAACTCTCCAGTTGTCACACATAGGTGCTAGGCTGCCCAGAGACCCAGTTGTTCTCTCTTTTATCCCCCTGGGGGAATTTGCTCTAACTTCACAAGCAAGAGGAACAAAAGCAAGTAAGCACATATTTGCTATCCCTGCAGAGGAATAGAGTGACCAGTTTCCTCCAACCACCGTTTCTCATCGGACTCTGCACGCCAAGGACAGCACTGTTCAATATTGGGATAACAGCGATCTGCTGCTTGGCTCATCAGCTAAGGAACCGCCAGCACCTTTTTGTCAAAGACTAGTTGCGTTAACTGGGCCTAGATAGCACACAGCATAGCATAGCATGGCTAAGCACAGGACTGTTAAACCTTGGTTGATGTAAGCACATGAGCTAAATCTATTTGGTTTGTTCATTGTTCAGGTGTTTATGTGATCTCTGTGTAGTCAGGTCATTGGCTCTGAAACCCAGTTAAGTTAGTGTTAGCTGAGTTATGCTTCACACAGACTCAGAGTCTTTGAATACAACTAACCACCTTCTCTAACCTGGTGCCATGTCACACACACACACTCCTTCAGTCTGGACCATATCACACCTACATGTGATATCAGCGAGAACATGGTGTGAGCACCACCATTGTTTCTTTGTTTTCTCCTATCAAAGAAACATGTTTTGATCCACCATATTGGAGTCGACCACTTGTTGGCCATGTTGTAGTTTCCTTTCGTTTCCCATTTTGTTTGTAGTTTTTTTTTGTCCATGCCATGCAGCATTTATGAGACAGAATTATTGAATTGGCTATCTATCCCTTCTTCAAGGGTGGAGCTCACAAGGCGATCTAATGTAAATTAGATCTTATTTATCAAAATTAATAATTATCCCTTATAATCATGAATTACTATTGATAGCCAAATTTAACCCAAATTCCCTAATAATGTTGGGTAAACCACAACACAAGTGAAAGATATGATACTGGTGAGGCATAGATTACACATAAAGAAACACTAAAATAATTAAGTTTAGTTAAAAAATTCACAACTCGAAAAAATATTTTGAATATGCTGTAGGATTCTGCAAGGCCCCCTGAATTTAATCAAGGTTATAACTTTTTTTTTTTCTTTTCAAGAAATTTCATGAAAAGTTCTGAATTATTTGGAACATATCTATGGCAATATGTTTTAAGAAATAATTATCACTTTCATTTAACTACGTGTACATGTGTTTTTTTCAGACATTAGTTAGATGTGTCCTTTGTTGATGAAGTCTCTGCTGATGTGCTCGTCATCTGACTAGTAGAGTTTAAAAGAAGCAGAAGCAGCATTTACACTCAGTTGAGGAGGAGTCTAAGCAGCACAGAAGAATAGCATATTCACAAAATGTAAACTGTGTTCTTTAGCATTATATTAAAGTATGGAATTGTAATTATAGATAATCTGTCTTGGTTTTGTAAGAGCTGTTCACAGACTGAATACTGCTTGTTTGTCAATGTGGTGAGTTCAATATAAGCAATTTTGACATTTAAACAATTTAGATTTCTACAAATCTACTTAAAAATTAAACATTGCAAAATGCTCACCCTGTGCACACTAATTGTTGTGTTGTGAACCACAAAGACAATCATGATGAACTCTTCAGAATTTTCATATTTCACTTTTGGTGCCTATTTTGATATTGGCCTTTTTAAATACTTATTTTTCTTGATTCTTATGTGTTTTTATATATCAATCATTTGTGTCAACCTTCTGCTCATCGTGGTTATCTGTATGAACAGGAGCTTACATGAACCTATGTACATGTTCCTGTGCAGTCTGTTTGTAAATGAACTGTATGGTAGTTCAGGGTTGTTTCCGTTTCTTCTGACTCAGATTCTCTCTGACATTCACACTGTTTCTACTTCATTTTGCTTTCTGCAGATTTTCGTTTTGTATACATATGTCAACGTACAGTTTTATAATTTAGCCGTAATGTCTTACGACAGATATCTTGCTATCTGTTGTCCTCTACAATATAACACACGTATGACATCTAACAAGATTGCCGTGCTTATTGCTCTGACATGGTTTTTCCCTCTTCTTGCAATTATTGTCATGATATCACTGAATACTTCTTTACAGCTTTGTGACAACATTATTGACGGAGTGTACTGTAACAACTACTCTGTTGTAAAATTGGCATGCTATGACACGACAGTTAATAATTTGTATGGATTAATTTACACATTTGCAGTCTTACTTGGTCTTACAGTACTAATCCTTTACACTTATATAAAGATTTTCAAAGTGTGTTTATGTGGTTCTAAACAGACGAGACAGAAAGCCGTCAGTACCTGCACACCTCACCTCGCTTCTCTGCTCAACTTCTCTTTTGGGTGTTTCCTTGAAATAGTGCAGAGCAGGTTTAATATGAGCAGTGCACCCATCATATTGCGCGTGTTTTTATCTTTGTACTTTATCATTTGCCAACCGCTCTACAACCCTTTACTATACGGACTGAATTTGACAAAAATCCACATCATATGTAAAAGTATTTTGTTTGGGAAAATGTAACGTACTAACATGTAGTTTTTTCCGTCAGCTTCAGTGACATAAAAATAATCTAAAATAACTGTGAGGTTTGGTAATAGCATGTTGGTTACGGGTTATAAATGTAAGAATTCTGAGCCTTAAAAATAAATATCTAAACAAAGGTTTGTTTGAAGCTTTAAGTTATTGAGCGACAAATTGTTGAATTTTTAATTTGTTAAATAATTAATCAGAATCAGAATGACAATAAATGCATTGTGATTAATGTGTCATGTATTGTTGTGTATGTAGTGGACCTCTTGGTGTGTTACAACCGCAATACTACAAGTTCTGTCCCTACTATAAATACCATATCACTTAACCTTTGTATTTTTACAAGTTCTAAAAAGTATACAGTTGTTATTTTAACAGTAGTAGGAGTAGTAATACATTGTAGACACTTAAAACTGAAAATGAAAATATAACAATGCAGTGATGACAGCTTAAAATGCAGTCACTGAACTTCTAATAATTTCAGGTTCTCCTCACACATGAGTGTAGTCACATAAAAGCATGATTTACTGAACAGTACTTTTCTGCTGTCATATGTGAAATGCAAACGAATTTCCAAATGTGCCTTAAGTAGTCCATACATGAATCACTAATCACTTCCTGCGAGGAAGGCTTTGACTCTTGTTGGTGTTTATGTATAGTAGCATGATGTGATAATGATAATAGAAACTTTTCTTTTTTAGGGCACGAAATGGCTTTACTGCAGATAATAACAAAAGCAAATGAAAACTGAAAATATGAGAAAACATAGCAATCGTAAAACACCGCTGGATGAAATAAGCTAAAAAACAAGACAGTAAAATGCAAGAGTGGGACAACACCGCAAAACTCAACAACATATAGATAGTCATTCATGCTTTTCTATAAAAGAAAGCTTTACACAAGCTTTAAAATGTGCTAATGAGCTAAGCTGTCTGATCTCAATAGGCAGTATTCCCCATTCTGGGTGCTTCAGCAGGAAGAGTCCTTTGGTCACAAGTCAGGATTAAGGAACTACCAGCAAAGATGAATACAGAAAACTAAAGGAATGCCCAAACACATATGAGGTCAATACGGCCATTCATTTGGATAGAAGCCATTTAATATTTCAAAAGTGATCGATGGAATTTTAAAATCAATACAGAAGATCAAGGTACATTTTTTTCAGTAACAATTGAATAATTGTATTTTTAAAAAACAAATGAGGAACACTGTCCGAAATTAAGAGTAGCTTCACTTAGAGACTTATTTAAAAGGACCAAAAATATGTCTTGTGAGGTCACAGTCACTGTGACCATCGACCATCACATTTCCGGTTAATCCTTAAATTCAAGTGGACATTTGTGCCAAATCTTCAGAAAGATTTCCTCTGGGATGAGATGTATCTGCCCATCTGAACTGTCTGGTGTCTGTTTTTGATGAAGTGCGATATCCTGAAGACTGAGTGGTGGGCAGTGGATCTGAAATCATACTGGTGAGGGTCCAGGCTGGATTGGACCAGGCAATGATAACATCAACTAGCTGTTTGGCACAGGTTGTCAGTACATGGCTAGGGTTGTTATCAGGCCGGGCAGCTTTACTCAATGTCACTCTCCACATCCACTGTGGATACTGAAAGTGGCAGTTCCTCTAAAGCTAGAGGAGACTTTACAGCTGACAATTTGTACAGATCAATGCGACCATAAAATGAGTTCAGCTCATCTGGTAGCATGAGCCAGACATGACGGAGGTTCTGCTTCTGTGATGTTTTGGATCGCCTGCCACAAATCTCTAGTGTTGTTGATGTTACGGTCTCTCACTAGTCTCTGCTTCGTCTGCATTTCCTCCTTAACACCAGCTCTCAGTCTTGCTCTAAAGCAGCTTTTTCAGTTCTAGATAGATTCAGTAAACACAACAATCATGTAGCGTGGTGTTGGTGAGATCGCATGTGGTGTTATATTTTGGTCTGAGATGATAATTAATTGGCCGTTCATAGCAATTGTTCACACAGATTTATGAGAAAAAGTTCTGTTCTTTGCGGGAAGTTCTAAAGAACCTGCGCTGCAACAGGGATGTTGTTGCAGAACCAATCCCCCCTCAAAGGTGCAGTAAGGGATTCTGGAGAAAGTGGGTTGATAGTTGAGCCTCATTTCCTGGCAAAAATGGGACTCACTGGTTGTTGGTGTTACGTTGGAGGACCACCAATAAATTGTACACCAACCCTAGGTATCAGTAATTGACATCCTAGGAATGAGACTCAACTATCTTTCTCCAGAATCACCTACTGCACCTTCATTAAACACTCACATGAATCTGAGATCTAAGTAATTGCGAGCATAGTAGATAAGAGGAGGTTGGGTGCTGTAAGGACAGTCAGCCTGTAGCCAGCCAGCTGATGCAGACATGCCTTCAGTGTTCTTCCTGAACTAATGCAGTCTTCCATACATTCAACTACAGTCTCAACTTGTGTAATGCACACTTGTTAAAAGTTGAAAAAACAATTACATCGGCAGCAATAACTGACTTAATGGAAGAGTTTCCTCTTTAAAGTGGTTACTTTGTTTTCTGCAGTAAGGTTTAAAACCCTACTGAATGGCCTAAATTTAGGTCATCTCTCTGTAGCAACTGAATGACAACTTAACAACTTTATTTTGAGGGAGACATTTATTTTGTTCTGACTTACTGGTAAAAGTATACATATTAAATAAACAATCATCATTATTGTTGAGATTTTATATGAGAGTAAAAAATTATATACAGTTTTACATGATGTTTATAAGTACTTTACATTTTACCAAAGACAAGAAGTTTACTTAATGTACGTATTTTTGACATTTTCAGTCCATAAAGTACAGGGTTAAAGAGCGGTTGGCAAGTGAGAAAGTATAATGACAAAAAAATGCGCAACATGTTTGGTAGACTGTTCAAATTAAATCTGCTCTGTAATACTTCAAAGAAACAACCAAAAGAGAAGTTGAGCAGAGACACAAGGTGAGGTGTGCAGGTGCTGACGGCTTTCTGTCTCGTCTGTTTAGAGCCAGAGAAACAGATTATAAAAATCTTTAAATAACTATAAAAAATTAAAGTTAAAACACCAACTATTATGGTAAATGTGTAAACAAGTCCATAGATGTTGTTGACTGTGGTGTCAGAGCAGGCCAGTTTGATGATAGAGAAGTTGTCACAGTACACTTTGTGAATGATGTTCCCACACAGCTGTAAAGGAGCGCTCAAAGCTACCATGACAGCAACTTCAATAAATGGGTACAACCATACTAAAGCAATAAGCATGGAAACCTTTTGAGATGTCATGCGTGTGTTATATTGTAGAGGATAACAGATAGCAAGATATCTGTCATAAGACATGACGGATAAGTTACAAAATTGAACATTTGCATAAGAATACAAACAGTAAATCTGCAGGAAACAAATAGAAGCAGAAACAGTGTGAATGTCAGAGAGAATCTGAGTCAGAAGGAACGGAAACAACCCTGAACTACCAAACAGTTCATTTACAAACAGACTGCACAGGAACATGTACATAGGTTCATGTAAGCTCCTGTTCATACAGATAACCACGATGAGCAGAAGGTTGGAACAAATGATTAAAACATATAATAACGTAACTATCATGAAAAGTAAATACCTGAAAATCCCAGTGTCACAGTAGGCAGCAAGGGTGAAATAAGAAGTACGTGTAGAATTTACCATGATTCTGCTTTTAGTTCACAGCACATCAGTTAAACTGTCCCTGACAGTGAACCTTTTCTGATTTCTGTACAGTTTTAATAATGTGATTAAGAATGAAATGTATCCTTATTTTAGACGAACAGCACTTTCAATACATAAAGAATATACAACAAACAATCGAGCAGTTAAATCTCAATAAAAAATAAATATGAAAAAATTAACTAAACTTATTATACTATTATGAAAATCGGTATTGCGCATCACTGATAGTTTATCTACACAATTTGACACTGTATGAATCCTAAAGAGTCCCTCTCGTCACTGAGATGAAAGTCTGCTTCTGCTTCTTTTAAAGTTTCCACATCAGCAGTGATGATGTCAGACTGCTGTCAGCATTATTCCAGCTCTGAACGCTGCTCCTCTTTCCTGTCAACCTTCTCATCCCCGGATTCATAGCTGCTGTAAATTGCCTTCATATATTATCCCCTGTCTTCAAACTGGCCTGTCAGTGTCAGAGGCTGTGTTCAGTCCCAGTCAGATGTCCAGCTTCTTTCACTGCGGGGCTTCTGAGATCCAGTACCCGGACTGCTCCCGTGATTCAAGGTTGCAGTCCATGCAGACTCAAGTTAGCTACTGCGAGCACGTAGGTGCAAGGCTAACTGAGCTAGCGTGCTAACAGCAGGCTGTGTGTCACTCAGTTTTTTCTGCAGGACCAAATAAGTTATGCTACACAGAATCAACATTAGGTTCAACAAAGTGAAAACTTATCCCCTCTGTTCAGAGCTAAAAACGTATTTGAAGTACAGCTGTAGAATATCACATAAAGTACAGGGTTAAAGAGCAGTTGGCAAGTGAGAAAGTGTAATAACCAAAAAATGCGCAACATGTTTAGAACACTGTTCAAATTAAACCTGCTCTGTAATACTTCAAATAAATAACCAAAAGAGAAGTTGAGCAGAGAAGCGAGGTGAGGTGTGCAGGTGCTGACGGCTTTCTGTCTCGTCTGTTTAGAACCAGAGAAACACACTTTAAGGATCCTCATGCATGTAAATAGAATTAAAATTATTATTATCATTATTATTTACAGAAAAGATTACTGTAAACAAGTACATAAATGTTGTTGTCTGTGGTGTCGTTGCAGGCCAGTATTTCCATAGAGAAGTTGTCACAATACACTTTGTTAATGATGTTCCCATAAGCTCACAGCTACCATGACAACAACTTCAACAAATGGGTACAACCATACTAAAGTTTAGGATTAAATTAAGTCAGGAAGACTGTTTCTCATTCCTCTCCCTCTTCTGCTTTGTCCTCCTATCAGCTGATTAGAGACATTTACTGTTTTGCAGCCAATTGTATCTTTGCTCTTCTCCTCTCTTGCTGTCAGCTCTGTGTTATACTTTGCTTCATGGAAAATTGCACTCACTGCAGAACTTTATGGACATGTTTTTATTAAGCAGCCAGCTTGGTAATATCCATCAATCCTCACAGGTGTTGAGCCAGGTAACACCATGAAGTCAACAATGAATTCTGCAACAATACTTTAATTTAGCTTTGTACAACAATGACATAATGACTATGTGCTAAAACTATTTTGAAAATCTTTCAGTTTTCATAGAAGAAATAAATGTCTTGTATTTTATGATATTTGTATTTGATATTTTTGGCCTTTTATTGTGCAGAGTGCTGCTACACTTCAAAACATACACAGGCTTTGAATCAGACTCACTGCCCAAGTCATATTCATTACTAACTTCATAATTATTAGATATGTTACTGTAATTATATTTCAGTACACCACATTACACATTATCCAGTCGAACATTGTCAGGAGTGTTATATTCTGCAGTTTTTTTCACCGAAAATATAAATGATCCACTTTTTTGTGTTAACGTCAGATCTCTGTGAACAGTCAACATTTTATAACAGCAGAGAATTTTGCATGTATTTCGTATTTTGGACATTTGCAGTCCGTACATGATCGGATTCAAGAGTGGCTGAATGATTACAAAATACAGAGATAGAACGATTCGCAGCACACTGGGAACACTGTTCATATCAAGTCTAGTCTGAATTATTTCAAAGAAACACCCAAAACAAAAATTCAGAAGAGACACGAGGTGAGGTGTGCAGGTACCTACAGCTTTCTGTCTCGTCTGTTTGGAACCAGAAAAACAAATGTGAAGAATTTTCATGTAAGAGAAAATGATTGGAAACAGAGGGACAATCACTGAGAGAACTACAGCAAACAATCCATAGATGTTATTCACTCTAGTGTCCGAACAGGCCAACTTGATAATTAGGTAGTTACGACAGTACAAACTGTGTATAATGTTTCCACACAGTGTTAAACGTAATGCTAACGATAAAGTAATCAAGAATTTCACAAACGAATACAACCATATCGCAATTATAAAGATAAACACTTTGTTTAATGACATACGGGTGTTATACTGCAGAGGACAACAGATGGCAAGATATCTGTCATAAGACATGACGACTAAATTACACAATTCTATACTTGCATATGTATACAAACAGAAAATCTGCAGGAAACAATATGAAGCAGAAACAGTGTGAATGTCAGAGAGAATCTGAGTCAGAAGGAACGGAAACAACCCTGAACTACCATACAGTTCATTTACAAACAGACTGCACAGGAACATGTACATAGGTTCATGTAAGCTCCTGTTCATACAGATAACCACGATGAGGGAAATGTTGACAAACACAATAACAACATAAAGCAAAGCTGTTAACATAAAGTATAAGTATCTTAAGTTTCCAACATGCAAATAAGCTCCAAGAACAAAATAAGATAAAGTCGATGAAGTTGAATTCAGCATGATTTTTTAAAAGGGACCTAATTATTATTCAAATGTCTTCTTTTATATCCAACAAATTAGCAGTTTGCTTCAAAGACACCATTTAGAAGAAATAACATTGAATACTTCTGGCTCTTTTTCTTGAAAATGTTCAACACGACAAAGGTTTAAAGAAGCACAAGCACGTCCTACCATACCGGAGATTTAACTGTGTAACTGAAACACGGTCTCATCACACACAGTTCAGCCTGTGTCACCTGCTGGAGCTGTTGCTTTATACTCTTTCACACTGACGAGCCAGCCCCACGTCATCATCAACGCCCAATACCTGTTTATTGACTGACATGTCTAACCATTGATTTACTGTATTAGCAATGTCAAACTAATTCTAGAGGTGGCTCTTTTTAATTTTTTGTTTAGTGGTCCAACACATAAGAGTTGAGACAAGAGAGGACACACCTCCCCCGCCCTCTCTCAACCTGCCCAGATGTCATTATCAGCTTGACAGCATCGTTTGTCTTTGACTCGTCTGCTACAAATCGTTGTTGAAACTTAAATCTCTTAAATGTTGTGAGAGCACTGTGGTTAAAAGAAATAACCAAATAAAGCAACATTACTGTATTTAACTATTTTACCTTAAAATAACAGTTTCAAAATCATTGTTATTCTACGTTGACTCATAATGGTGTCTGTCTCAGCCTCTCGACCCTACCATTGCATTTTCCTGAACTATGTGAACTTCAGTGAGCGGCTAGGATCACAGGGAATAATGCTTTCCGCAGTACATCACACACGGCACCAACTATCAGTGATTTGGGTGAAACTGGATCATACTTTATGGAGAAAATGTTTTCTGGTTTTCCCTCTGATAGCATCTGCCGCAACTCTCAGAACTTTCCTTAAAGCAACCTCTGCTTTAAGGAAGTGCTGCTTTGGACCGCCAATAGGAGGAGGATTTTTGGTGTGGGGCTAGAATGGGCACCAGAACGTAGCCAGATGAGCAAAGGCAAAGGAACCAGGCTCAGCAGCCTCTATGGACATTGTAGTTTTGGGCACAATGCAATGTGGATACACAGAGGACATAGTCTGCCACAATGTCCAGCAAGGGAGGCTGTCTGCAATCACTGCAAACAAAAGGGACATTATGCGAGAGTTTGCTTAACAAAAAGTTGTTCTGAAGTAGACATAGCTACAGTGAATGAGGACACTGAAGACAGAACTACATTGCTTGGGTCTCTGTCAGCTGAGGTAGAGGGCACTACATGGATGACGGACATAAATGTGAATATTTATAAACGCAGTGTTCAAAATTAAGCACTGTGACAGATGTTACTGCAGTCCCAGTTCAACTGGAGCCAGGTGGGACACTTCTGAAGGCCAAAAGGGCAAAGAACTGGTGTTGCCAGGCTGTCGAGGCAGAGGGAGGAGCAGGTGTCAGCCAGACCACCGACAGGTAGCAGAAGCACATTTCAGCTGACCAGGAGGGGCGCCTGCCGGGACCCACAACGCAGGAACAGACAGGACCCAGCGTAGGAACAGAGAGGACGTTGACAGGGGCCATCACCTGGGCAGCAGAGAGGCACAACATTAGCAGGAGCTATACTTCCTTTGAGGGGGCATCTCGGATGGCGGCTCCAGGGCATCTGACAGGGAAATGGGTGGTGGCTCTGTGTTAAACCGCTGTTCAACTGGCTGAAGACTGTGTGGTTCTAGAGCAAGGTCTAATAGGAAAGACACCAGGGAGCTAGATGATCGGAGCCTTGAGCTTCTCGGAAGCCTTGCCTTCTTGTGGGGGCCTCATTCAACTGGGTCTTCATTAACCAGGTCCCCCTAAAAAGGGTCCAGGGGATCATCAGATTGAGAACTTTCTGGAGGCTAGCAGGTTGGTGGTTAGCTGAATAAGAGCAGGATGGCTGCAGGCTCACAAACCCGACCTTAACTGGCAGGGATGCAGCCTTGTTGCTTGCAGACCGCGGCAGATAACTCGGGACCTGGGACTGAGGTTCAGGTTTAAAACTGGGAACCTGGGGCTCAGACTTGGCCAGTTCTATGCTAAACACAGCATGGGAGCCACTGGAGGAGTCCAGAATGACCAGCAGATGTTTGATGCTTCGTACTGTGTGCTGGGACTGTACATGTACTGTTGCTGAAGTTTGCTGCTGTTCTCACCATTAATTGTGGCTTTTTGATGGCGGTTTCTAGTTGGAGACATAAGCTGCAGTGTATTGTTATCGTGCGGTCTTTTCTGAAGTTGCTACAGCTAGCTCCGCTAGCGGTCAGCAAACTTGATCTCTCGAGGGGGAGTCTTACTCGGTGTCACAGTGTGTTAGACCATGGATTAAACTTACACCGGAATATCCCTTTAATTGTTATTTCAAGACAGTTATGGCCTTCAGCCTATCCTTAATGTCCATGTTACTGTTTATACAAAAGGAGAAATTGTCTGTTTGTTGTGTTTCAATCACTTGAAACCTTTGGTCCAGACATGGGTCGATGTTAAGAAATACCCCATTTGATCAGAATAACAGTTTGACTTCTGACACTTGAACTTTTTTCCAGTTTTATGTGACAATATAAAAGATTTTAGGACTTTTGACCCCTACTGTTAGTGACACACAGGTTGTCGCTGGGAGTCATCCAACTATAGAATATATTAATATCACAACCCTGAGAGACAAGAGGTGTCCAGGTGCACAAAAGTGATAAACATTACTGAATATGTATATTTATGATTAAATGCAAATCTTTTCTCATTTGAGTTGAACGAAGACACACACTGTGCTAATTTTTAAAGACGTGCTACTATAATTAGGCTTCGACAGTGCTGTAGTAATGACTCACTTAGAACTGCTGGACATAGTAAAAGACCAGTAAGACTCTGAACTTATTATCAGGAATTGATTTCAGGATTTAAATTGATGAACTGATCTTTTTTTACCCAGCCCCAGTGGCCTACAGTCACAGGGATACTAGTTTAAATGATGTCAGTTCAAGCAACAGAATCTCTTTAACTATGTATATAACTTTACCAAATAAAGGCTCTAAAAGGCTCAGTTTGAAATCTCCCTTTGTGTTCAGATAAGCAATGAATTACAAAATAATTTAAAAAATCAGATTATCAAAATCATCAGTTGCCGACCACAGACCTAAAGGAAGCATATATGAGGTGAGAGTTACTGTTACCTGATCAAACTAGTGTGCTATAAGGAGCTGGACCAATGACCAATATCTCAGTTTTGCCTGAATTTAGGAGCAGGAAGTTTATTTCACATCTATTTGTTTCACAGCAGACAGGCAGGCCTCTTAATTAGTCATTTGGGAATGATCGCCTGGAAGAGCAGGTGGTCATCAGAGTGGGAAACAAATTCAAAGACTGCAAATATATCAGACTAAGAACTTTATTATTCTTCGGCCGACAATTTTGAGTTCATTACACTTTATTCAGAGACTCAGAAACCTCTTGTGGCAGTTAGATGTGATGGGAAATAAAGTGTTCATTGAGGGAGCGTTCAAACACTCAGACCAGCAGCAGGCATTTAGAGGAGTTATCCCTCACATAACAAACACAGGAAAGAACAGGACGTCTTTACAGAGTCAGAAATGTGAAAAGCTTAACCACACGACGAGGAGGTCAGAGTGGTTTGAGAGCATAAAAGTGTGATGTGACAGCATTGAAAATATTTAACATTCACTGACTTACTGTAAGAGTCTGCACAACACTGCACAAGATCTTCATCAGGGTGTTCTAGTGCCAGTACAGCCACCTGTACCTTCTTTACACATATGCAGTTAATATGGATGTACAAAAAACAAGAACAACAAGAAACATCATTCTCTCTCGTTTGACATTTAAAGAGTTGTCTGTTTTCAAGTTTGATTTTTCAAAAGGATGTTTAAAAGGTTTTTACTCAGAGAATTGTTTTCAGGAATCTGCTGTTGTTGCCATTTAAAGATTCAAACTACATTTCAATGCTTAAAATTCTCACATAAAATACACACCTTTTATAGACACCATTATTGTTGTCATCACTTTTTGTAAACATTTGTTCTTCTTATTTAAGAGGAGAAACTTTACATGACTTTGAAAAGTAGTAACTCACATTCTACCAAAGATGAGACTTTTACATATGACGCGTATTTTAGTCAAATTCAGTCCATAAACAACAGGGTTAAAGAGCGGCTGGCAAGTCAGAAAGTATAGTGACAAAATAATGCGCAATATGTTGGGAACTCTGCTCATATCAAACCTGCTCTGTACAATTTCAAAGAAACAACCAAAAGAGAAGTTGAGCAGCGAAGCGATGTGAGGTGTGCAGGTACTGAGAGCTTTCTGTCTCGTCTCTTTAGAGCCAGAAAAACAAACTTTAAGAATCCTAAAGTACGTATAAAGAATCAAAATGATAAGACCAAGTATCATGGTAAACATGTAAGTCATTCCATAAATGTTATTAACTGATGTGTCAGAGCAGGCCAGTCTGACGATTGTAAAATTGTCACAGTACACTTTGCTGATGATGTTCCCGCACAGCTGTAAAGAGGCACTCAAAGATATCAAAACACCAACTTCAAGAACAGCCAACACCAACGCTGTAGCAATGAAGGTGACAACCTTTTTAGATGTCATAAGTGAGTTATATTGCAGGGGGAAACAGATAGCAAGATACCTGTCATAAGACATGATGGCTAAGGTAAAAAACTCCATATTTGCATAAGAATACAAACATAAGATCTGCAGGAAACAAAGGGGAACAGAAACAGTGTGAATGTCAGAGAGAACCTGAGTCAGAAGGAACGGAAACAACCCTGAACTAGCAAGCACCTCAGTTACAAACAGACTGCACAGGAACATGTACATAGGTTCATGTAAGCTCCTGTTCATACAGATAACCACGATGAGCAGAAGGTTGGAACAAATTATCAAACAATATATTAACATGATGATAATAAAACACAAGTATCTCAGAAGCCCGATGTCAATGTAGGCACCAAGTGTGAAATATGAAACCTGTGAAGAGTTAATCATGATATCAATCATGAAAATGATCATTAAATCATTAACAATGTTTCCACGGCACAAACCCTCTGCAAAAATGATGGTACATTTTAGTAAAGATATCGTAAAGTTCAAGAAAGTCCGATGTTAAATCTGCGTCATTCAGATCAGCATTAACACACAAACAGTGTCACACTGACTCCCTCATCCTGCCTCTTTTAAACCATCAGTCTGCTCGACGCTGTGACATCATCATGACTCTTGAGGAGTTTTTTTCATTTAAAGGTACAGAGGGTTTTTTCCCCTCTCGCTTTCTTTTTCCCATTTTTTTTTACAAATAAACTGAAAAACTAAAGGATGAACTGATTTTGTGTTGGACTTGAATTAATACAGTTCCTTGAATGCAAATGCTTTTGTGCTTTATTGTTTGGTTGTTTGTGAACTCTGAGGTTCTGGTTATATATATATATAAAAAGGGATACTTAAAAAGTATTACCTTTGTGTGGTTAAAGAGTGTGACAGACTGACTATCTTACATGCCAGGAGAGAGACCTGGCTGGCACCCCACCTATGACCCCCCCACACACAGTCACCTGCACCTAAACCGTCACAACATCACATCCACCCATACTGCTGAAACTCTAGAGCTGTGTTGCACTCTGGAAAACAGCTCAGTCAGAAGAAATATTTAGAAACAGGAAGTGATTCTTTCTGTCGAATCTGCTCACAGAGTCAGTGTTAGTATTCTAACACATGAAGAATCTGTAGTAACACCTCATTCTGATGGTTCTCTTCATGTAAACTGAAAGCCGAGGCACCGGTTCACCTCTGGGACAGGGATGATGTGGTGGCTTCTTTGTATAAACCATAAATCAGGACTGTGAATTGTAAATTCACACATTTCTACTTAATTAAATGTTTATATTACTTTAAAATGACTCAAATTAGAGACCTCAGATATCTCATAGACTGTCTATTGGACTCACCCTGTAAACACCAGTGGTGTGATACTGACGATAATCTAACTATTACTAACAATTTTGTGCAATATTACAATTCATTTACTCACCGCCTGATATTGTAATCCACCATTTTTTATTTTCTATTTTCTTTGCAATATCATGCAATCCTACTGTACAAGTACTGGTACTGTAGTATCTGTTTAATATTACTGTCACCCTGGGTCTTCAACATGGGTAACTTCAGGGGCGCTGGCAAATTATCATTTGATAACATATCGAAAGTGTGTGTAAAAATACACATTAGTATGAATCCTGTATATTATGAGTGACAGCTGAGTGATCCTGGAGAATGAACGGACGACGGCAGATGAATAAACAGTATGAAAGGGTTTGAACGCCCTTACGCTACACTGATCGGGGAGGCCGGGGCATAAAAATGATGATTATTACTAACAGAAGTTAGTTTATTAAAACATCTTTAATGGGAAAAATATGTATCACCTGCAGCAATCCCTCCGACAGCAGAAATGGTACAAGCGGCTCATAATTTCTGTGCACATTGAAGCACAAGGCAGTAAATGGAAAGAAAAAAAAGTGCGCTGTTGCTTTCTGCTGCCTCAAGCAAGATAGTAAGGTTCTATCAATAATCAGTGCTGCTGACAACACCTTATTTTAAGATCAGCACGGCCACAGGCGCACAGATGGGCACAAGTACATCCAACACTACGTGGTCACTGCAGTAAGAATCAGATTAGGAAACTATAACTGAACACAGTGCTGTTATACTCTGAACTGACCTTCTGTCAGTGATCAGTCAGGGTGGTGAGCTCAGTCTCTCACAATCCTTTGTTTTATCACTTTATGTCCACCTTGTTTTTATAGAGCAAAAAGAAAACAAATCAGAAATTAAAAAATCAAAATCACCATCTTACATGTACATTGTGAGGTCAGATTATGTTTTATGGACAGTAGTGTGTTTATTCCTCGTGCTGTTAAGAGTTACAGTCAGTTCATCCTTCTGTGATGATGAGGTCAGACTGCTGCTGTGGGCGTCTCTGACTCGAACACTTAAAGAAGAAGAAGCAGAGTTTCAGCTCAGTCTCACTGAGGGAGGGACTCAGACTCACTGCAGCAGGTGAATGTCACAACATGCCAACAACCAACTGTGGCTTTGTCATTTCTAAACTAAACTTTATATTGACTTTGGTGAAGGGAGGGCTGAACTGGGGGTTTGGTGACATAATCGTGATCTCTGTTTGTGTGAAGACGATCATGATAAACTCTACACAGGTCTCATACTTCACTCTGAGTGCCTACTTTGACACTGGGCTTTTAAAATATCTCTACTTTATGATTATTATGTGTTTATATATTCTAATAGTTTGTGCTAATGTATTTCTCATTGTGGTTATCTGTATGAACAGGAGCTTACATGAACCTATGTACATGTTCCTGTGCAGTCTGTTTGTAAATGAACTGTATGGTAGTTCAGGGTTGTTTCCGTTCCTTCTGACTCAGATTCTCTCTGACATTCACACTGTTTCTGCTTCATGTTGTTTCCTGCAGATTTTCTGTTTGTATTCATACGTGTGTGTTGAACTTTTAAACTTAACCGCCATGTCTTATGACAGATATCTTGCTATCTGCTGTCCTCTGCAGTATAACACACGTATGACATGTAGCAAGATTAAGATACTTATTTCTGTCGCTTGGTTATATGCCTCTGTTATATGTGTTCTTCCATTGTCTCTGAGTATCCCTCTGCAGCTGTGTGGGAACATCATTAACAAAGTGTACTGTGACAACTACTCCATCGTCAAACAGGCCTGCTCCGACACAACTGTCAATAACATTTATGGGCTCATTGCCACTTCTCTCATAATCATATGTCCTGTTACTCTGATCTTTTACACATATATAAAGATCCTTATAGTTTGTTTCTCTGGCTCTAAACAGACGCGACAGAAAGCCGTCAGCACCTGCACACCTCACCTCGCTTCTCTGCTCAACTTCTCTTTTGGGGCTTGTTTTGAAATATTTCAGAACAGATTTGAAATGAACGCTGTGCCTCATATGATTCGAATCTTGCTATCATTATATTTTCTCACATGCCAGCCCCTTTTCAACCCTGTAATGTATGGCCTGAAAATGGCAAATATCCGTAACATATGTAAAAATCTCATTTTTGCTGGTCGTTATCAAAGAGATTTACTGATTTGATTTAAACTGTGCACGATGTCATACATTTGAGAATGATGGTAAATTACTTGTGTATGATTAAAACCAGATATTTAATTTTATCATCGTAATAATAGTCAGGTGCAGTCATTTGCACGATTATTAATTCACTTAAAAGAAAAAAATAAACAATATAAAGCCTTAAATATTTGTGTGTCTCTTCTGGGCCTTTCCAGTACAGCGACAGCTACATTAGTGGGGGAAACGAAGAAGACCTGAACATATGAACCTCTGTGAGTCTGTTCCTGAGCACAGCTCCTCTCCTCTAACACTGCATTATCTGCCATATGATAGCTTTGCACAGCTGGTCCTGACAGATGGCTTAGCTTTAGCTTGGCTTGTTCAAAAACTGATGAGTTAGAATGACGATGATTTATAACTCTCACACAGTCACATGCATTGGTGCGACGGGTTTTAAGACAAGATCTTGGTGTTAAATTTGATGGGTCGGGTTGAAGACAGCAGGAGGCCCAAAGATGGTCGAAGGTTTCTAACTGTATCCTGAGAGAATTCCAGAGCTAAAACGAAGGCACAAACATGATTCAGGTCACATCAGAAGGGCATTCAGTGACATTGTTCCCTGAGGAGGTAATTAAAAAGCTTTCACACATACCCCCTGTATGTTCAAGTGTACAGACATTGACATCATCAGTGAAAACAAACAGCAAAGACATCTCAGCTGGATGTGACTTTACAAAGACAATAAAGAATCAGTCGAAGCTGTCCAGTCTGTCAAGCAAGCAGATTTAATTAACCAGCTGCAAAACATCATCACTGAACATTAAACATAGAAAGAAAAAGGCTGAGATGTGTCGTGGCAATACACATATACACAGAAGAGGCTTCACAAACCCCTCCAGGATGAGCTCCTTAACTGAGTTCCTGTTATGTTAGTTTTCACAGCACACTGTACCATATACAGTACATGAATACATGCATTCATACTATACAACCAGATGATTATCATAAGACAGAGCTCATGTCTGAAGCCAACAGACACAAGATTTTACTTTACATAAATAATAATGTTGTATCTGTATTAAGTTTCATATGTAAGAACAACTTATCAAAATAATAAGGGACATTTATGAATTTCCCTCACAGGTGACATCCGTCCAAATTTAAGATGAAGCCACGCCACACTGATGTTTACCATCTAAAACATTTGATCACAGACGTGGCTCGGTCTGGGTGCTTTCTGGTGATCATTGGAATATTACAGGCAGCAGTGTCTTTCTGTGATCCTCTCGCTCTTCCCACGCCATGTTGCTTGACACTTCATTCATGAAGGCGACACTACTCTAAAGAGTTCATCAATAAACCTTTTACAGAAAACAAAGCTGAGACCTCAAGAATAACGATAGAAGAGGGATTCTTCCTCCGGGACAGCCAGCCATGGAACAGAGGTCTGTTTACTGTAGACAGCAGAACAATAAGCAAATAATCTAAAATGAATGACACCACTGAGTTAAACAAAGAACAAAATGTAATATTAATTGGGTTAAGTTGTACCCTTGTCCACAGTAGCATGTTTGCAACTGCAGGAATTCTTGGTGTTCACTTTGTATACTTTACATAATTTGTATACTTTATGTACTTTATATTATTTGTATACTTTATATACTTTGTATACTTTATATTATTTGTATACTTTATATACTTTGTATACTTTAGATAATTTGTATCCTTTATATACTTTATATTATTTGTATCCTTTATATACTTTATATGATTTGTATACTTTGTATACTCAGGGCATTCATGGTTTCACCGGTGCTTCTGCTTGTGCTGAGTTAAAACAAAAATCTCTCACTGAGACCTTCATCGAAACAAACCAGCCAATCATGTTGATGCACTGACATGAGGCAAAGTTGAGATTTGCCATAGTCTCTAATGATGCTGTGCGGCTGCAGACGAACTTCTAATAAGCGTTGAAAACTACCAAGAAAAGTGAGATCATCCAAACATTATACTTACATTTGTCCCGGTGGTCTTGTTGGCTGCCAACTGGCTGGACTTGCCTTAAAGCTTTCCTGTTACAGTGTAGATGACCATGAAAAGGTATTGATCTACACACAAAGTTATAAGATAAACATATCGGTCCGTCAGTCCCAAATTTCAATTACTTTCAGGCACCAACATTTGCTCCTATTTGTTTTAACAGCCATACACACACCTTTTAGTCATCACCAGCAGTTGTCAGTGTAATGCAATTTGACACTTACCATTGACAACTGTCAAGTCTTTTTTTTAACTGTTACTGTTGTTATAAACTATTAACATAATCTAACTGTGGTTTATTTGGAGTCTTTGTGGGGGAAGAGGATAAACCTCCATGTCAGCTGACGTGAACAAACCTGACTCAAACACACATCATTTCTGAATTTTTGTCTGAACCCAGCAGGTTGGGTGTTCTAGCTCAGACCCGACCAGCCAGACATCAAGACGGAGGAAGCTGGTTTACCAAGAGGCCTTGTTTAACTGCATGCAGTGACAGCAGTTCTTTATTTTGTTGTCTCTTTTACAAACATCAGGATCATACCCAGGACATGGACATGTATGACAGATGTAAAGCATCTTTGGCCTGTTTTCAATGCTGGTCCAATATTCAACTACACACAAGTGTGATGTGGAAACTCGATGCACCCCCAAACCGCTGACACTGGTTTCAGCCGACTGCAGTTGCATCAGAATGTTCTGAAATTATTCAGTTGTGATTCAAGTCAAGACAACTGACAGTTATTATGTTTATTAGTTTGGTTGCTGCTCCAACATTTTGTAAAATGTGTTAATAATGCAGTTTTATGACTGCAAAGAGTTTGCAAAGAGTTTTTAATATTTCTTTCTGCCATTTATATTCAGTTGCACACAGCTGTTCCTGTTGTACAGGGTTAGCATTACTACTGTAGGCATCATGTGTCTGTAATGTATATTTGCAAAACAGGTTGAAAGATGTGTTTGAGTAAATGTACTTTATGTTTTAAATGATCACATACCACACTATATCGTAAGTATAATACAAGGGTCCATTACCATTAAAGAAAATAGGAAAATCTGTTAGGTAGGCTGCTAATACTAATAGCTGACATTCATAATCAGACCTTTACATGTATCACGGATTTTAGACAGTTTGAGCCCATACATTACAGGGTTGAAGATTGGAGGACAGGTAAGAAAGTATAAAGACAAAAATATTCTCAACATATTAGGAACACTGTTCATATTAAACCTGCTCTGTAATATTTCAAAACAGGCCCCGAAAGAGAAGTTGAGCAGAGAAGCGAGGTGAGGTGTGCAGGTACTGACGGCTTTCTGTCTCGTCTGTTTAGAGCCAGAGAAACACACTTTAAGGATCTTTATATATGTGTAAAAGATTAAAGTTAGAGGACCAAAGACTGAGAAGGCACTGACAATGAGTCCATAGATGTTACTGACTGTGGTGTCATAGCAGGCCAGTTTCACAACAGAGTGATAGTCACAGTAAACTTTTTTAATAATGTCCCCACACAGCTGTGATGGAATGATTAAAGGCATTGTAAAAAAATTCAAAAGAAATACGAGTAACCATGTTAAAGCAATAAGAATGGCAACTTTGTTGTATGACATACGAGTGTTATATTGTAGAGGACAACAGATAGCAAGATATCTGTCATAAGACATGACGGTTAAAGTCAAATACTCTATGTTTCCATAAGTGTACACACAGAAAATCTGCAGGAAACAAAATGAAGCAGAAACAGTGTGAATGTCAGAGAGAATCTGAGTCAGAAGGAACGGAAACAACCCTGAACTACCATACAGTTCATTTACAAACAGACTGCACAGGAACATGTACATAGGTTCATGTAAGCTCCTGTTCATACAGATAACCACGATGAGCAGAAGGTTGGAACAAATTATTAGAATATACAGAGACAAAACAATCATGAAATATAAGTATTTAAACAGCCCTGTGTCAAAGTAGGCACTAAGTGTGAAAAATGAAACCTGTGTTGAGTTCACCATGATCCTCCATCTGGTTCACATTAACAAAAAACAACAGATTTGTAAGGTTTTTGTCATAGATTTAACTGGTAGTTATAATGTTGCTTGTTGTGCAGCTGAAATATCAAATCACATATAAACAACACAATAGCACGAAACAGATTCATCACAATGGATATCATTTTGTTAAAAAACCCCAAACAGAACATTTCCTTTCCATAGTCTGTTCAACACTGAGTTCAAAATGACAAAACTAAGTTTGTAACCTTGTGTGAATTTGAGCGTTCACCTGTTGCCCGGCTGCAGTCGTACTGAGTCCCTCCAAACTGAGCTGGAACTCTGCTTTAAAACTTTTGAACACAGAGGAAACCTACAGCAGCCGTGTGACCTCATCATAAAAGATTTTAAAGTTATTGATACTCATGTTTAATTAACGTCAGCAAAAAAACAAATCATGTTTGACACCTGCTTTTATTCTTCATCATTGATAGGAATTATTACACACATAGCTATTTTTTTCAACTTTATTTAAAGCATTTTCTATAGTATATAGTATTCTATAGTATAAATGCTCAGTACATCATTTGAATGGCTCTGCCGTGAATACACATATAAATGCAGTAGGAAGAATACAAAAGTAAGGACTCAGATACTATCAGCAATTTTAAATACGGTAGGACATAACTCCACAGGCTTCATAAAGAAGACTTAATACATATGTGTGTATATATACTCATATATATAAACATATATATATGAGTGTGTGTATATATATATAAATGTAACATCTCGTCCTTTGTTTTTTTTATTCTGATTTTCAACTGACAACATGACTGTCATAGCTGGTATAGCTAGCTACCCACAGTGGCAGCCTCCAATGCTGTTTCAGTTAGTAGGAGACATTCGCTACATGCTACCAAAAGTCAACTAAGAAACATACCCCTAGAGCCTGCAAGAGCAGGGCCGCAACATGGCTCATCAACTGACAACACAGCTACAGACCCAGGTACGGAAATGACCAGCGGAACCACCTCCAGCTCAACGCCAGGAAGACCAAAGAGCTGGAGGTGGATTTCCGTAGGCACAGACAAGCCTGCATACAGGTGAACATCAAGGGAACGGACATTGAGATGGTGACATCTTACAAGTACCTGGGAGTTCACCTGAACAATGAACTGGACTGGACTGATCACACTGCAGCAACACATAAGAAAGGCCAGAGCAAACTCCATCTGCTGAGGAAGCTCAGGTCCTTTGGAATGCAGGGGGCACTCATGAGGACTTTCTATGACCCTGTGGTAGCATCAGCCATTTTCTATGGAGTAGTCTGCTGAAGCAGTAACATCTTGGCAGCATATAGGAAGAGACTTGATAAACTTATAAAGAAGGCCAGCTCCATCCTGGGATGCCCTCTTGACCCAGTGCAGGTGGTGGGAGAGAGCAGGATGATGGATAAGCTGTCATCACTGCTGGTGAAGTAGTCCGACCTGTCTGGCATCTTTGCAAAGAGCTGAGAACTTGAGGAAACTCTGCAAGAAGAAAGAACACACAAGGATAAGTTTGAAAAAAATGCAATAGTAGATAGTAGTAATAGATAGTCATCCCACCTGACATTCCACCAATTCAACCACCTGACTTCAACCTGGACACTAGCCTGCCAAAATGGAAAGAAGTGGAGAACACCGTCCAGCATGCAAGAGCAGCATCAGCACCATATAGGCTCTACAGTGAATGTGCCGGATGTCCTACGCTTTCTAGTGTAGCTGCTATTTATCAAGGATAGCTTAAGTGCATTAGTGCTATGCGCGGTTGAGGTGAAGTCTGAACAAATGAGTCTTGAGTCTTTTGCGGGAGATTGAGAGTGATTCCGCTGTCCTGACATTGGTCGGGAGTTAGTTCCACCACTGAGGTGCCAGAACAGAGAAGAGTCGCGACTTTGCTGAGCGACATTTGATTGCTCTCAACGATGGCGGTACCAGCTGGCCAGCTGATGTAGTAGAGTGAAGTGCTCACGCTGGGGCCTGTGGTCTGACCAATGTTTGAAGGTAGATGGGTGCAGTTCCGTTGACGGCTTTGAAGGCCAGCACCATTGTCTTGAATCAGATGCGGGCCCCAACAAGAAGCCAGTGGAGGTCAAAGTCCATCATCGAGGATTAAGCCCAGATTCCTTGCAGTCGACGAAGGCGATACCGTGACGACCACGACAGTGACTGACAGGTCCATGTGACGGCAGTCTATCCCCGGGATGAAGAAGAGTTCAGTTTTGCTAAGATTGAGCTTGATGTGATGAGCAGATGTCTGCCAGACATTCAGAGATGCGCGTTGGTATTTGTTGATGGGGGAAAAGAGAGGAACAGTTGGGTGTCATCAGCGTAACAGTGGTAAGAGAATCCATGTGATGTGATTGCAGAGCCTAGTGATGTAGTGTATAGTGAAAACAGAAACCGTCCTAATACTGAACTTTGAGGGGCACCAGTTTCCAGAAGGCAGGGTTTGGACAAGGAGCCGTTCCATGTGACCTGAAAGGTGCGATTTGTCAGGTATGATGTGAACCAGGTTACAGTAGAATCTGAGATGCCAAGTTCAGCCAGAGTGGAGAGGAGGATTTGGTGGTTGACTGTGTCAAACGTGGAGGATAAGTCGAGGAGAATGAGGACTGACGAGTGGGACGAGGCTCTGGAGGCACTGAGTGACTCAGTTACCATGAGGAGGACCGTCTCAGTGGAGTGAGCAGTCCTGAAGCCTGACTGATTTGGGTCAAGGAGGTCGTTTTGTTAAAGATAAGGGGACAGTTGGTTGTAGATGGGGAGTCCAGGGTTTAAGAGAGGAATGAAAGAAATACAGTCTGTAGTTTTCGATGTCAGCTGAGTTTAGGGTGGGTTTCTTTAGGAGTGGCTTTACTGTGGCTGTCTTGAAAGAAGCTGGAATAAGGCCTGAAGTAAGGGAGGAGTTGATCAGGGTGGTGAGGAATGGCAGGATGTCCTGTGAGATGTTTTGGAGAAGTGAGGAGGGAATTTGGTCAAGGGAACAGGTGGTGGCCCGGTTAGATGTCACTAGTGTGAGAACATCTTCAGAGGAGAGAGGGCTGAAGCAGGTAAGGCCATCAGAGGTGAGAGTTGGGGGAGGTGCTTTCTGGAGGGAGGTGGTGGACTTCAAGGGGAGAGAGAAAGTGACAAAGTGGTGGTCGGACACAGTAAACGGGGTAACACAGAGTGCCGAGGTTCTACAGGACCTTTTGTTGAAGTCTCCCAGGACAATGAGTGGTATGCCATCGGCTGGGGAGCAGCTTAGGAGGGCGTCCATCTCATCAGAGAAGTCACAGAGAGGACCGGGAAGGTGATACATCACCACAATGTTGAGTTTGAAAGGAAGGGTGACAGTGGAATTCAAAAGCAGATCTGGGTAGGTGGTCCAGGGGAAGGACCTGGTAGGGCCACATGGGTGAAATGAGGTGTCTAGTTCCTCCTCTCCTTTACCTGTTTGTCTCAGGGAGTGTGAGAATGAGTAGGCAGTTGAGAGAGCAGCTGGAGTGGCAGTGTTTTCTGGGGTGATCTCGGTCTCCGTAAGGGCCAGGAAGTGGAGAGTCTGCAGGGTGGCATAGGTTGAAATGGTGTCCTCCTTCTTGACTGCAGGCTGACGGTTCCATAGCCCCCCTAGTACTTCAAGTGCAGTTCTGGTGGAGAATGTTGGGTAACAGAGATGTCGAGCAATGTGTCTCCGGTGAAATCTCCGTTTTGATGTCCTGACAGGGATTGGGTAGGGGTCATGGCTACAATCGGTGGTGGACAGTGAGTTACTCAGACTTCCTTGACAGACTCCCGCAGAGAGACTCCCTTAGTCTTTGTTTGACCATCTTTGTTCAGCTTTCCTGTCGCTGCAGCTGACACTGTAGTGACTAGCCCATATGTGCTAGATTTACCTCATGCAGACTTGGCTCCCCCCTGCAATCAAGCCTATGTGCCACAGCTGACTTTGCCAAGACTGACTAATAACCACTCAGCTTCAACAGTTTCACAAGAATTTACAGAAAAAGTATCTAGACAACATTAAATTTCAGCTAACCCTCCACACAGAATGCCTTAACCCTGAATCTACAATTTCTTCTTACGCACCAGCAGTAGTGTCACATTGGCATTTTTTGTTGTACAGTAGGCCTAGAGATTTTCTCAAAGAGACGCGCATGCGCAATTCAATCCCTCCCCCAAAGCATTCAATGTGGCCATGCTGACCGCTGAGTTACGGCTCAGCCACGGCAGCGGAGCTGATGGTTTCACTTTAGTCTGTGTGTTAACTTCCACCAGGTCAGAGTATATATATATATATATATATATATATATATATATATATATATATATATATATATATATATATATAAAACACTCGTATGTCATCCTTATTGCTACAACATGGTTACTCGTATTTCTTGTTCTTGTGAATTTTGTGACAATCTCTTTGATTGTTCCTTTACAGTTGTGCGGGGATATTATCAGCAAAGTGTATTGTGACTATCACTCTGTTGTGAAACTGGCCTGCTATGACACCACAGACAGTAACATCTATCGACTTATCATTAGTGCCTTCTCAGTCTTAGGTCTAATCATTTTAATACATGTACAAATATTACAGAGCAGGTTAAATAATAAAAATATAAATATAATAAAAATATAATACAAACTATTAGAATAAAGATAATAATGATAAAGAAATAATATTTCATATTTACTGTCCAGCTACATTACAACTCTCATCTTAGTAGTCGTTGGCTGCCAGAGAGAGTTGCATGAATTATCTCTGTTGTTAGAAAATGATGTTTGAAAATCATTCAGTGCATCAGCAGGTAGATACAGTCCCTGGTTTCATCTGGCATATACAAGCAACCAGGGTCACTTTAATAACATATTCCAATACAGTTTATACTTGTAAAAAATATGTCTAGTAAGTAATCATGATCAGATCAGATGAATAAGTTTGGTTGATCAGACGTCATCGCCTAAATCAGAACACCAAAACAACCCTGATGTATTTTTGTTGTTCAACTCTGGAGTCAGCATCACTCTGGTTCCCTCTGTTGGATTTTTAAATTAGATTTTCATTATGACAAAAAATAATCTGTGTGTCAAACACAAGATTCTGATCCTTCCAGGTTCTGTTGATCCAGATCATCTCCACAGATGAACACCACTCTGTGATGTTTGAAGCTGAATTAAATGTGTAGCAGTAAAAAGCTAATGTTCGGCTACAGACAGACGACATCACGGTCACATGACTTGAACGTCTCCACCACTAAGAGTCTTACTGCACAATTACTATCCAGGTTTTCTATAAACTGATCAATGTACAAGTTGTAAAGTCAGAGTTAGAACAGTGTGGAACTAAAGTGGGCCTGTAAAGACGGACTAGTGAGGAGACGAGTCTCCGTGTTCGCTGTGAGGACGTTTAATGTCCCCGACAACCTCTGGAGTCTCATTCAGACACTTGTTAGCAACCACTAACTGTTTTTAACACATGAAGAGCTTTATAATTAAACTGTGGGACATTTAATAATGGATTTTATGTTGGAGAAACAAACATGAGAATCTCTTGTGTCAACCACAGACCTTATTTCAGGCATCTAACCAAAAATCCCATTGACTTACAGAGCCAAAATGCCAATCTACTTAAGGGTTTTAGGTCACATTCCTGTGGCACTATATTAATAATCACAAGAAAGTTTCAGAGACAGCAAGCATCCCTGTAACATAGTAGACCACTGTCACTGTCTGTATGATATCAGTATCCTCTTTTTGTGTCATTATTGGTTATAAAGTGATAGAGAAGTAAGTAAAAAACATGAAACTTAAAACCTGCAATGGCCCTTAAAACTTGAATATCTCTGTTAAATTTGAGCGTCCTGTGTGAGCCATTTGTGTGGTGGTGGCTCCTGCGGGAGAAACAGCTAAACAAAACATTGTCTTTCCAGTGGTCACTACACAGGAGCGTAAGCTGCTGGCAACAGCAGAGCATCCTCCCATGATTCCCTGCGAGGCAGAGTGTGTTAATTGGCCCGTTAGTGATGCTGGTTGGAGTCTCCAGGGTGTCCAAGTGTCCACACAGACGGTCGAGCGTTGTGTTGTGCTACAGATGAAAATAGCTGCTGTTGACGAGGAGAGGAGCTCCGTCGGGACTCATTACTGAGAAATGAAACAGTAAACATGATGAAATGACACATCAGATTCCCCCCTGACCTCTCTGTCCACCACACATCACACTGTCAACAATTAAAGATCTGTGACCTATTGAGAAAATAATGTGACCTTTAGTTGGGTGATGTAATGTGTCATCAGTGTGGTCCAAGTTGTTTTTTAGTTTTGATTTCTGGTGGAAGTTTTCTCTCCTGCTGAATGGACAGGACATACAGGAAAATATCAACAGAAATGTGTGAACATTAAGCACCAAAGGCTTCAAAATAGGTTCAGAGAGATGTAATGGTGTTGTTTAGTGATACATAACATATACATAAATATTGTAGATGTATAATGAAAGTAAAACGATATTGCATGTGCCTGTTTGGGTAAATAATGATTAAGTTGGGAAAAAAGAGCATATTGCTATCCCTTTGAACCTAAAAGGAACAATTCACTCAGAAATGTGCGTTCAAGTCCTCCTCTCCTCCTCCTGATGATATAAAGTCCTCCTCTCCTCCTCCCGATGATATAAAGTCAGGTGAAGTGTCGTAGTCCACAGAACAGTTCTGGAGCTTCACAGTAAAACAGAGTTGCAGCATTCTGCTAAACAACTGAAGCAGCTGGAGACTTGATTTAAAACAGAGAAACAACCAAAGAAACATCAAATGTCTCCGTACAGCTCATCTGCACAAAAACATATTTTTTTGTGTTTGGAGGCTGTGGCTCAGGGGTAGAGCCAGCATCTTGTTATCGGAAAGTCGCTGGTTTGATTCCCCTGGTCTGCATGTCAAAGTGTACTTGGGCAAGATACTGAACCCCAAACTGCTCCTGATGTGCTGGTTGGCACCTGGCATGGCAGCCACCACCATCAGTGTATGAAAGTAGAATGTATGTATGAAATACTGTAAGACGCTTTGGACAAAAGCATCTGCTAAATGCCCTAAAATGTAAATCATTTACACCCTCTTTTAAGATGCAATCAACCCAGAAAAAACACCAGGTCTCACCTCTGAGGGGGCCAGAAAACGGAGTCCCCCTGAAAACAGTGGTTGTTTATTGGCCACCACATGCCCAACAAAGCTACCATCCACAAAGACTGGAAAAAGCTGGGGAAAATGCAGGACTTCTAACACATTGACTATCAATTTAATCTAATTGACACTTTTCACACACACTAATGCCACACATCAATTTCCTCAAACACTGAAAAGCAAATGTATAACTGATAGCAGAACAAAAAGAAGCACCAACAGCCTGCAGACAGAAAGGTGGTTTAGGCCCCAACAGTGCTTGGAGAAAACAACCTGTGTTATCAGAAACTGATGTTACCACAGTTAACAGAAGTGGAGTCTCAGGTATTGGTGGATGCCTTCTTCCTTGACCCAGAGATCACCTGCAGAGTGGCTTGACAGTGAAGGAATGTCATTGAGGAGACAGTTGTCGTTACATCATGTCTTGTGCACAGTTAGAAGTCTTCACAGTCAAATCAGATACATAGGATGGTTTTGCTGCCCCTGATAAAACAATAAGTAAATGATATTAAGGTTCAGGAGCACCAACGAGTGCACAGGTTGCCGTGGTAATGGCTGTGTCATTTAGTTGTTACAAGTTAATTCACTACCTTGCTATATTTGTGCAATATCATTGACTTATATGAAGTTTTCTGGGTGCACCATGTTGAATATGTCGCTCCCTGATGTCAGGGCCCTACATCCAACAGGGTAATGCACCCCGTGTGCACTGCAAAAACTGCTGAGGAATGGTCTGAAGAATGTGACAAAGAGCTGAAGGCATCGACCTGGCCTCCGACCTCCCAAGATCTGAAGCTATCTGAGCCTGAACAAGTCTGATCCATGGAGGCACCCACCTCGCAATCCACAGGACACATACCCCTCTTTAACCAAGTCAGTTCAGTTTCTGGTTCGGAGCTAGTGTCTAATCTGGAAACAGTTCTTTGTGTTTCGACAGCCAAAGAACTACTAGGCAAACTGGTTCCAAAGGGGCACCAACACTTTTCCAGTCTAGAACTAAGAACTGATTAAGGCTGGCGCTGGGGGCAGGGTTAATCTGACCAACTGAAACAGCCTATGACAACTATTCATTTTTTATTTTTTTTGGCCTTACTGATAGAACAGGCTCAAGATACGACAGGAAACAGGATGATAGAGAGGGGGAGTGACACGCAGCAAAGGGCTCCTAGGCCGGGACTCGAACCCGGGGCCGCTGCAGTGAGGACAAAGCCTCTGTACATGGGACGCTCGATCTACCAACTGAGCTAAACAGCACCCCTGTTATTATCTTTTTATTGATTTTATTGTCCTAATGGAGGACATCGAAACACTTATAATCATGTGAACAAATTAACAATTTAAAGTATGTAGCGAGAACCAAGGGGTTTACAGGATACAGTATTATTACTCGACAAAGTCTGATCTCAGTGGTGATACAAAGTCAACCCAGTTTTTCCAGAAATTCTTAAATTTATCAGATTCTAATCTGACAGTCAGCCTTTTCATCATATAAATATTGTACCTGGTAATGGCTTTTTAACGAGCAACCAGCACGATCCTGAAGATATATTTGTCTCCTGAATTTGTAATTCTTTCGTTCCCTTTTCCCAGGTATAATATATCAAATGTACATGGAAATTCCACACTCAAGATTTTCTCCATACAATTCGTCAAATCCTGCCAGTAAGGTATAATAGAGGGGCATTCCCAAAAAACATAGAAATGATTGGCATTCTCTTCTCCACATAATCTCTCCAGTCTGCTCTCCGTAGGTTTGATAAAAGTCACCTGAAGACCCCTCTTCGCCATGTCCTTAGTCGCCTCTTCTGCCGTATTGTAGACACACGTTTCCCCTCGTAAAACACCCGCAGTCTCGCTGGAAATGGCGTCCGGAAGCGTATTTTCTTCTCTTTCGAGATTTGTTTTGCCTCTGTGTATTCCTTCCGTTTTCTCAGTACCCCAGGAGCGTAGTCGTGGTCTAGAAAGACTTTCTTCCCCTCGTACATGAAGCCTTTTTTCTGCCATGCTGTCTTTATTATCTCTTCTTTGTTTTCGAAACTCATAAACTTTACCATGATTGATCTCGGTGGGGAACCCGGGGAGGGATGTGACACCAGAGCCCAGGGGGGGCCCTCTCAATCTGGAGGTGAAGGGATGGAGGCAACTCCAGCTTTTCTCTCAGGAGGATCTCAGTGAAGTCAGTCATTGACCGAGCATTGTCCTCCACTCCATCCTTGACCCTGTGAATCCTCACATTCTCCCTCCTCGAGTGTCCTTCTAGATCCACCAGCCTGGCTTCAAACTGTTTCTGTAGCTCCAGAAGTTCAAGTGTAGCATCCTCAATGTACTGTAGACGCTCCTCTGCTTCCACTATCTGCCTTTCAGCATTATCAATCCTGTTGTCTGCCACCCTGATATCTTCTTTAACTTCTTTAAGGGTGTCTGAGTTTTCACGACGAAAATCTCACAGCTCTCTACGTATTATTTCCAGGTTTGCCATACCTTGAGGGGACTGTGCCTCTTCGTTTTGGCTACTTAGGTTCCCCTCTCTCGCGCCTGTTGACTGGGTTAGCTCTTCATCCTGATCCGTTAGCTCTGATGCTAACGCATTTTGTTCGTAACTCAGGTTTTTGAGACTTTAATCCATTTTTTCCTCTCGTATCACTCATTGCCCTTTCCGGAAAATATTTACCCAGACTTTTGTGCCTATTTGACACATAAATCGGGCTCTTAAAACTCAACGTCGGTGAGCTCACTCTTTATGCTGCCGCCATGATGGAGGTGCACCGGAAGTCCTCATGACAATCATTTTTAACAACCAGTTAGTGTAATGTGTTCTAACTTGAGAATGAGAGAATAAACAAAATATTTTAACTATTTTCACTAATCGAAGCAGCAGTGGTCGAAGGACCAGTCATGTTTGGATGTAGGCATGCAAAGCCAGGAAGATGACTGTAAAGAGTTGATGTCCACCATAGTTGTTCCTTGCAGCGCTGGAAAATTGGAGACATATACAATGACTCTCATGGAAAGAAATTCGGTTTTCAAAAAGTTTACAGGTTTAAACCAGCACTTGCACCAGCCCAGAACCAGCGCTTGGTTTGCTTTCATTCAAAAAGGGAGAATAAAAGGATATGTTTCCTACGATCTGGTGCCAGACACCAAAAGACCATCCCCAGAGTTCCTGTGTCCACACCTCAACAGGTCACAGCAAAGTCAAATTCATAGCAGGGCCTCCATGGATTGGAATGGGATGCCATAACAATTCTGAATCTCTCAAAAGTTGTTCCATTCTTTGGTTCTTATTTTTGATTGCATGGCACTGTGGTGACTTTCAGTCCGACTTGTTTGTCTCTTCAACCAATGGCAGCGTCAGACGGAGGATATTAAAGTGTAGAGTCAGTGTTCAGGAGGGACAGTTGGATGAGTCTGAATGGAAACCGGCTGATTTCTACAGAACTGAACTGTGAGCAGCTCGTCAGGTTTAAGTTTTTATTTCTGTCCTGATATCTAATTTGCTTCAAATTGAAGGAACAATTAGACAGTGGTGGGAGTTTATCTCACCTCAGATTGTTTCATACATTTATTATACTGTTATATATTTATTCTGATGATTTGATGTCTCACTGAACCTGGAATAAGTTCAGTTTTCTCACTGAAGTGGTTGAATCTTTGGATTAATTCAATTATGTCTTCAGTTCTCTCTTCAGTTTGAAACCAAACGCCCTGAGGAGAGATGATCCAGCTCCGCTTTTTGACAGGTCTGTTTGCCAGAATGTTTCATGCTGTTGATGTGTTGTTTTTCTCTTGTCATATATTTGTGTTAAGCCCTTCTCAAAGTTCCCATGTAGACAGAAGACAGAGCCATGTTAAATATTAGGAAATGTAGTAAATGTACATTTATTTAAAAAGCTGATTATCACAAATGTTCCTCAGAGGTCTTTACAAACAGTAAAACTTCACAGACAGTTTGGGTCTTCCGTTATCGCAGTTGGGTTTATTTTTTTGTTTATGTTTTTTATGCTCGGTAATAGACCAGATGATCGAGTTATTAATGCAGTGTTGTTTCCTAAACAGATGAAACCCCTCAAAAGGCCCATCAGCCATCTGTCAATGTGTGACAGTTATATTTACATATCATTAATGTCATTGAGTAGAACATTAAAATCAGTATTATGTGATTTTTCAACTGATCATTATGCTCCTTTTTTCCACTGTGTTATCAAACATTGTTAATACAAAACATCAGTCACGTTTGAACTTTATTATTTATCATTTTATGTTTCTGATGTTATTTGTACACTTTTAATATTGTGTTTTTGTTTCTTCATATCATAATTCTGTGTCTGGTTCAGTGATTTCAACTCAGAATTGTTGGTAAAAGAATCAAGAGTTTGGTATGTTGTACAGAATGAACTGTATCTGTCAATCAGAGAGTGAAAGCAGGCTCCAGTCCTGTTGTTTGAATTTCCATAATGGACCTGCTCTTTTGTTAACAAAAGAATCATTTCTAAAGTAAGTTTTTTACAACAAGAAAGAAACATATTCAACTGTTGTGATGTTAGATGTTCAAATCTCCTCTGTTTTCAGGCATATTCAACTAAAACTCTGAACAAGGAGGTTTTCTGAGGAGGGAGGATGGAGAATGTCTCCTCACACAAACACTTCATCCTCAATGGTTTCAGTGAACTCGGAGCACTGAGGCCCGTCCTCTTCATCCCTTTCTTCACCATGTTCATTTTGTCACTGTCAGCCAACTCCCTGCTGCTGTACGTCGTCATTTCACAGAGGAGCCTCCACTCTCCGATGTGCATCCTCATGGCCGGCATGGCTTTTGTGGACCTGAGCCTCCCGCTGTTCTTCGTTCCCAACATGCTGCTGAGCTTTCTGTTTGACTGGAGGGGAATCTCTCTGACTGGCTGTCTGGTTCAGATGCACTTCATTCACTTTATAGGAACTTTTCAGTCCACATTGCTTGTATGGATGGCACTGGACCGCTACTTTGCCATCTGCACACCACTTTACTACCATGAACACATGGCTTTACCCAAATTCCTCAAGTTTGTAATCCCACTTGTGGTCAGAAATGTCCTCCTGGTCACACTGTTTGTGAGTCTGGCAGGAATATTGTCATTCTGTGCTGGAAATGTGATGAACCACTGTTTCTGTGAGCACATGGCCTTAGTGGAGCTGGCCTGTGGAAGTACAGCCATCAACAACCTGGTGGGGTTACTGACAATTTTCTTAACCCCAGTGGCAGACTTCGTCTTTATTGCTGCCTCCTATGTGGTGATATTCAGCTCTGTGCTCAAGTCTGGCAGGTCAGGGGTCAAAGCGCTTCACACCTGCATCACCCACATCGTGGTCATCACTGTCAGCTTGACCATTGCACTTGTCGCTTTCCTGTCGTACCGGATCAGAAACGGTCTTCCTGCAGCCATACGGGTTTTCACCAGCACCATGTATCTGCTGTTCCCAAGCTGTTTCAACCCGATCATTTATGGGATCAGAACCACCGAGATCCGACAGCACATCCTGAAGACACTGACATGCTGTCGCTTTGTTCAAACTGTGCCTCATTCTTAAGAAACTATTAAAAATCTGTAATGTAAAATGTCTCTATAATATTGAAATCCATTTCTATGAGGAAAGCCAAAGATAAATTGAAAATTCCTAACGACATAAATGAAGACACTCGTGGTACGTTAAAAAATATTGATTCATTAATTTATTTAACTTTTGTTTAGATAAAGGTCAAGTTGAGGATGACACATCAGACATCACTGTGATTGAGTAGGATTACTCTTCCTGGTTCTCTTGCCATCCTGGGATTGGTCGAACTCTCAGTCTCTCCTTAAGCGGGACTTCTGACTTCCTACTCTGGCAGCTGATACTTGAGCTTTCATCCGAGATGCTTGAGGGGATCTTGTCTCTTGCCGGTTCTGCCCCTGGTTTCACATTGCCTTTGACTTTGTTTCTGGTCTTCTTCCCTCTGAGGGTCACAGTCAAAATCCCCATCTGCCTTTTTCAACCTTCCCAAGAACAACTAGTTTGTGAAACATTTTGCCAAACCCTCAGTGGCCCTGTCACCTTCTTCTCTCAATTTCACCCCAAGACCAATGGCCAAACAAGCGGACCAACCAGGACCCCTCCCGGAGCACTCAGTTAGCCTGGGTTGAGTATGCACATCATTATCTCACCTCTTCTTTTACTGGCATGTCCCCTTTAAGAGTTCTCGCGGTTACCAACCACCACTGTTCCCAGCCCAAGAGGGAGCATTTTCTGTGCCCTCTGTCCAGATCCACCTTTGGTGCTGTCCCAAATGTGGAGAGAGCTGTGCTGCCTTGCTCAGAACAGCTGCCAACAACAAGCGCATTGTAGACTACAACTGGAGCCAGCCTCCAACTATGTCCCAGAAACTCTAAGAAACGCTTATGTCGTTAATCTCTTACATCATCCGCAAATAATGCTATTTTCTGTTCGCCTCCCTCCATGTGTATATCTTTCATATTTTCTTTTTGTTTTATCCATTGACTCAGAGGCTCCAAATAAAGAGCAAAAAGGAGAGGGCTAATTGAGCAGCCTTGATGACATCCACATTCTAATGTGAGAGAATTTGAGAGATTGCCATTGATTTCGATCCTAGCTGTGGGTTTATTATAAAGAGATTGTATGGTTTTGATAAATGTTTCATGAAAGCCAAACTGCTCCAGCACCTTACATAGGAAGTCCCACCTGAAATGCCTTTTCTGCGTCCAATCCCAATATTACTGCTTCTAATCTTTTTCTTATTTTGTTTTGCATTACATGTAGTGTGCACCTAATATTGTCCTGTGTCTGTTTCTGTTTTATAAAACCAGTTTGGTCTAAATTAATTATGTCTGGCAGGATTGTTTCTAGACGTCTGGCCAGGATAGCAGTGAATAATCTATAGTCTTGGTAAGGAACGCTTCCCTGAGTAGTTTGTAAAACTCAGAGGTGTATCCATCTATGCCCGGAGCCTTGTTGTTCTTCAGCCTTGAAATTGCTGATTTTATTTCTTCTGCCATGATTTCTTTTGTCAGAGTCAAGTTTTGGTACTCTGTTACCCTTGGTAAGTTTGAAGACTCTAACAATAAAAGTATCTGGTCCTTATTGTTGATCTTTGACTGAGAATATAATTTTTTATAATATGCTTTGAAACATTTATGGATCTCTTCTGTCTTATATTTTATTGAATTAGTAGAGGAATCCCTAATTTTGTAAATATTGTTATTTGCCACTTATGTTTTCAACCTATAGGCCAACAGCTTGGCAGATTTACTACAGATTATTTTTATGTTCTTTTTCTAGTCTTTTCAGATCCAATTGTAATTTATTGAGTTTTTCCTGTTTCTGCTTTTTTTTTAAATATGCTGACTTGGCAATTAATTTCCCTCCAATTACAGCTTTACACGCGTTCCACAGCATAGATGGAGACACCTCCCCATTATCATTCTCCCTTACATATATCTAGATTTCTTTCATAAATTCCTCCTTCACATGTCCCTTTAATACATTTGTATTCAGCCTCCAAACTGTTGCTTTTGTGTTACGACCCATTCCATGTCATTGTTTTCTCCCTGTCTTTGGTTGTGAATTTATCTCTCCTCTCATTTCAGATCCTCCTCCCTGATTGTCTTCCCCAACCCTTATTACTTTCACCTGTTTCTCCTGTCCGTTTCCAGTTCGTCTTTGTGTCAGTGCTTAACGTCCCAGCCTTTTGTTCCAAGCGATTTATAGTGTTTCCTTTTTTTGACTACTGCCTGTTTTGTCTCGACCTCGTCTCTGTCTATTCCCTGCCTGATCTGTTTGCCTCTGTGGCAGAATGGAGAGAGAGGGGGAAGTTGTTCAACAGCGCCACCTGGGGAATTGCACCCCAGGAAATACACCCTTGGCCCTGTACTTTGGCCAACAAGAGGTCACATAGATTCATTGCATGATTTGTACAGAGGACGAGAGATGGACTTCCGAAAAATATCAAAAATTTATTTGTAATAAATTATCAGAACTAAAAGAGCCCAAGGGTCTCAACAAGAAGCAACTGAAGTGTCAAATCAAAAACCACAATAATCACAGTAGGAAATAAACAAAACAGGGACAGGGACAGGGCTAGGCCTTAGCGAGGCGGTCAGACTAAAACAACTCAAACCACAAAAGAAAGAAAATCACTACAAACCAAATCACCACGTGCCACACCAAACTTAAGGAGGGAGTGAGAAGGGGACCACCACCAGGGGAAGCTTGCCGCCCGCTGCACCAGCTGCTGTCCTGGAAACACAAAAAACAAAATGACACTACTGTGGTGGTGAGTCACTCAGTTTGGGTTGTTCAGGTAATAGTTTAAAACAGAGGCCTATATTAAAACACACACACACCGCACTCACACCCACACCAACAGAACTGACTACTAATAACTAAATATCTAAACCCAAATACAAATATACAGAAAACAAATTAATTATTAAGAGAAGTAATAATGAAACAAATTAACAAAATTCAGCTGTGGGTGGGGGCCAGGCGTATTAATAACCCCCAAACACAAACCCAACAGCTATATGTTAAACTAAATCAAACAGAAAATACATAATCAAATGAACCCCAAAGAAATAAACAAAAAAGACGAAAGGAAAAGCAGACAATTAACCAAACCAATAGGAGTTGTGGTGGGATGGAGAACTTGGCGCTGCATGGGAAAGCAGCCACCGCAGACGACCACAGAGGACTGCAGTGCTACAAAAAAGGCAACGCCGATTAAGAAGATGGAGCGACCGCACCAGGACTGGAGTCCGTGGATGGTTTACATTTGGATAGCCAGGTGGAGGATATGTCACAGAGCCGTGCAGTGCAGCCTCACCAGAGCGCAGGAGAAGGAAGGAAAGCCGCTGCGGCTTCATCAGCTGAACGAAGAGAACTTTATGCCCCCAAAACTGGTCACCAACAACGCTTCAAGTGACTGAAGTTCGCTCCGGCTCCGAACTTTGGCCTGGGTCAGACTCAGCGCCTGCCGGAGTTGTGGTAGCAGGTCCCGTAGGGCAAGATTGAACTGGTGCCTCGGTGGTAGAGGGTGCAGAACTGTCAAGGGCCAGCTGCCATAGTTCCCCGTCTTCAGGTGAATCAGAGGAGCCTACGGGCGCTGTCGAAGCTGGCGGTGAAAGCGCCCTGGGAGGGTATGCACTGGACACAACCTGAGCCTTCAGCATGTCCCCATGCACCTGCCGAGCCTTGTGGAGCTCCTCAGCAGGGGCAATGGTGTAAACTGCTCCATCACCGGATGGGGCTTTCAGCACTTGGTAGAGCACTGGGCTCCATTTGTCGTGAAGCTTGTGTCGACCCCTGACACCAAGGTCTCGGAGGCAGACCAGCTGGCCCACCTGCAAAGGGGCCTTTCGAACATGCCGATCATTACGCTCCTTCCGCTGACCTGCAGCGACCAATAACCTACCACGAGCATTCTCAAATGCCACTCTGAGCCTTGCCTGATGCTTGGTCATCCAGTCCTGTACCTCCTCTGGCTCAGGGTCCTGGACCCGGCCTAAAAGAAAGTCCACAGGGAGCCTGGGCTCTCGACCAAACATCAAGAAGAAAGGTGACTCCCCTGTACTTTGATGTGGTGTAGTGTTACAGCAAAACAACACGTGTGAGACAAGAAACCCAATCCCGCTTCCGGGAGAATGGCAAAGTTTGCAATAATTCATGGAGCGTTCGATTAAAACGTTCGACTTGTCTGTTGCCGGCTGGATGGTAAGGAGTGGTTCGCAATTTGGCAACCTGATACGAGCGGCAGAACTGGTGGATCAGGGAACTCTCAAAGCTCTGACCCTGGTCGGAATGAATGCAACTTGGAACGCCAAACTGGAAAAACCATTTGGTCAGCAAGACCTGGGCAACTGTCACTGCACGCTGGTCCTGGGTTGGATCTGCCACAGTGTATTTACTGAACACATCAGTCATTACTAAAACGTTCTCCAACCCATTCTGTGAGGGTTCCAGCAACGTAAAATCGATGGTGACAATCTCGTTCGGCCGGGACGCCAGCACGTGGCCCATAAAGCTGTGGGGCACTGACCCTGAATCTTTGGCAACTTGGCAGCGTTCGCATGTCTGGACCCACTGCTTGATGTCAGCAGACATTCCCGGCCAGTAACAGTGCTGCCGTATCAATTCTGTGTCGCACTCAATACCCTGATGACCATTGTCTTGGTGCAACTGGGTCAGAGTCTCCTCCTTGAGGACAGCAGGTAGGACAAGCTGGAGACAACCTTCTCCCCCATCTGAACGGAAAGTCCGGCGGTACAGTACACCTTCTTGTTCGACCAAGCGGTCCCACTCTCTCAGGAGCGTCAAAGCCAAGGCGGGAAGTTGCTGCCTTCCCTCGTGAGTCGGTTTAGCCTGCCTCCGCCAAAAGCGCAGAAAATTGTTACCCAAAAGAGAATCTGCCTCCTGCAAGGAACGAAGGTCCGATGGAGAATGGCCCTGGAAGACAGACACCATGGCCTGGGCTGCAGGTACCACTGGGACCAAGGCTGAAGCTGGCTGGGAGAGCAGTGGGACCGAAGTGCCAGGTAGCGCATGTTCAGCCAGGCTGGACCCTGACAGATACTGCTGGGAGAGAGCATCAGCATTCCTATCGACGCATTCCGAACACTACCTGATCTCAAAATCAAAGACATCCAACTGAGAGGCCCACCACTGTTCTATGGCCCCCAACTTGGCAGAATTGAGGTAACTCAATGGGTTGTTGTCCGTAAAGACCACACATTTGTGCCCCAACAAATACTCCTGGAACTTTTCTCCCATTGCGCACTTAAGTGCAAGGAACTCCAGCTTCATCGAACTGTAATTTTCCATGTTGCGCTCCGTGGGTCGAAGCCCTCTGCTTGCATACACAACTGGCCGAACACCATCATCAGTCTCCTGTGAAAGGACGGCTCCCAGGCCACTGTGACTTGCATCAATTTCCAAGATAAACGGGCGTGAAAAATCTGCATAGGCCAACACTGGGGCCGAGACCAACTTCGCTTTTAAGGCTTCAAAGCTTTGTTTGCACTGGGGTGTCCATGCAGAGCCCAAATCCCGCCCAGAGCCTTGCTTGGACAGGGTACCTGCAAGTTCTGCCACCAGCTTATGCAGGGGGCCTGCCAGCTTAGCAAACCCCTCCACGAACCGCCTGTAGTAGCTGGCGAACCCCAAGAAGGAACACAGCTCTGACACATGGCGGGGCCGCTGCCATTCTGCCACCACATCAATCTTGGCAGGGTCAGTGGAAACTCCTCAGCACAATGGCATACGGTTGAACTCAAAGAGACCGAAGGGTGTACAAAAGGCTGTCTTCGACTTGTCCTGCTCTGCGACGGGGACCTGGTTATCCCCGCTCGATAAATCGAGGGTGGTGAACCAGCGAGCTCCAGCAAGGGTATCAAGGCTTTCCTCGATACGAGGTAGGGGAAATTACTTTGCTTACTTTTGTTTACGTCATGCATTTGAGTCCACACCATCGTTGTACTCCAGTCCTGATATTTTGTTTCCCTTGACAGAACCAGAGTTATATATACTGGGCTATTGTCTGATAGGTCCCTTGTTCCAATATCGCATTTTTCCACCCTGTATCTGTCTTTATTTTACATCAAAAAGTAATCTATCCTTGAATATACTAAATGTGTGAGAAATGTGTGTAATCTTTGCCTGTGGGATTAAGATCCCTCCACACATCCATAATTCCAATTCTGCCATTAATCCTTTGAACTTTTTACTACTTGTGGATTTCTGCATCCCTCTGATAGAACAATCAAGCTGTGGGTTCAGTCTGAGGTTTAAATCTCCTCCACATATCAGAATACCTTCCCCCTCTGATGTCATCAAATCAAACAAATTTGTCTGTGAAACCTCCAGTCTGACCCTGGAGGGGGGCATATATATAGAGAATAGTGATGAAGAAAATATTTGATTAAACCCGTTTCTTTTAAGCTTCTCCTGTTCCTTCTCTGTCAGGTGGGTCTCCTGCAACAAAGCCACACCCACCCCTTCTTTCCTCATCTTACCTAGTATCTTAGACCTTTTAATTGGGTTAAGTATCCCATTCACGTTATATGAGGCCAAAACAAAACACAACTCAAAAACCTCTTCTAATGACCTAGTGATGAACATGACAACTTCCTTGTGTGGGGTCTGCATTACCACCCTTACTAAGCCCTGATGACTACACAGCTCTGAGGGATGACCTCTCCCTCCTGGGGGGAGTGGGCCTCTGGACTGCTGTTAGCTTTGTCCATATGTATTTGACAGCTCCATAAACAGAGTAGCCCCAACCTTTATAAAATACTTTGAGGAAATCACCATGTCAAAGTGACCCATGAGTTACATACTCCAAAACAAGATACAAGTGAGGGGAGCCCTGTTTCTCACCTTAATCCTGTGAAGACCACAGTCCAAATAAACAAAAGCTGTTCAGTCCTCATCTTTAAGCCCCGTGTCCATTAATCCTTGTCCTGATTTCTCCTGAAAGTTTGCAGTCTTTGTTTAAATCCTGGTTCTGTCTCCCTGGGTGTTCGTCCCTTCCTTGCACGGCTGGCCTGCCAGGTTAGGCGTTTGATCCTCTCCAGTCTGCTCTCCGTAGGTTTGATAAAAGTTCACCTGAAGACCCCTCTTCGCCATGTCCTTAGTCGCCTCTTCTGCTGTATTGTAGACACACGTTTCCCCTCGTAAAACACCCGCAGTCTCGCTGGAAATGGCGTCTGGAAGCTTATTTTCTTCTCTTTCAAGATTTGTTTTGCCTCTGTGTATTCCTTCCGTTTTCTCAGTACTCCAGGAGCGTAGTCGTGGTCTAGAAAGACTTTCTTCCCCTCATACATGAAGCCTTTTTTTCTGCCATGCTGTCTTTATTATCTCTTCTTTGTTTTTTACCACAATTGACCTCGGTGGGGAACCCGGGGAGGGACGTGACACCAGAGCCCGGTGAGCCCTCTCAATCTGGAGGTCAAGGGACGAAGGTAACTCCAGCTTTTCTATCAGGAGGGTCTCAATGAAGTCAGCCATTGACTGAGCATTGTCCTCCGCTCCCTCCTTGACCCTGTGAATCCTCACATTCTCCCTCCTCGAGCGTCCCTCTTGATCCACCAGCCTGGCTTCAAACTGTTTCTTTGTGTAGCTCCAGAAGTTCAAGTGTAGCATCCTCAATGTACTGTAGACGCTCCTCTGCTTCCACTATCTGCCTTTCGGCATTATCAATCCTGTTGTCTGCCACCCTGATATCTTCTTTAATTTCTTTAAGGGTGTCTGAGTTTTCACGACGAAAGTCTCGCAGCTCTCTAAGTATTATTTTCAGGTTCGCCATACCTTGAGTGGACTGTGCCTCTTCGTTTTGGCTACTTAGGTTCCCCTCTCTCGCGCCTGTTGACTGGGTTAGCTCTTCATCCTGATCCGTTAGCTCTGATGCTAACGCATTTTGTTCGTCATTCCATCTGACGTCTAACTCAGGTTTTTGAGACTTTAATCCATTTTTTCCTCTCGTATCACTCATTGCCCTTTCCGGAAAATATTTACCCAGACTTTTGTGCCTATTTGACACATAAATCGGGCTCTTAAAACTCAACGTCAGTGAGCTCACTCTTTATGCTGCCGCCATGATGGAGGTGCACCGGAAATCCTCATGACAATCATTTTTAACAACCAGTTAGTGTAGTGTGTTCTAACTTATCCATGAGAGAATAAACAAAATATTTTAACTATTTTCACTAATCGAAGCAGCAGTGGTCGAAGGACCAGTCATGTTTGGATGTAGGCATGCAAAGCCAGGAAGACGGTTGTAAAGAGTCGATGTCCACCATAGTTGTTCCTTGCAGCGCTGGAAAATTGGAGACATATACAATGACTCTCATGGAAAGAAATTCGGTTTTCAAAAAGTTTACAGGTTTAAACCAGCACTTGCATCAGCCCAGAACCAGCGCTTGGTTTGCTTTCATTCAAAAAGGGAGAATAAAAGGATATGTTTCCTACAATCTGGTGCCAGACACCAAAAGACCATCCCCAGAGTTCCTGTGTCCACACCTCAACAGGTCAGAGCAAAGTCATATTCATAGCAGGGCCTCCATGGATTGGAATGGGATGCCATAACAATTCTGAATCTCTCAAAAGTTGTTCCATTCTTTGGTTCTTATTTTTGATTGCATGGCACTGTGGTGACTTTCAGTCCGACTTGTTTGTCTCTTCAACCAATGGCAGCGTCAGACGGAGGATATTAAAGTGTAGAGTCAGTGTTCAGGAGGGACAGTTGGATGAGTCTGAATGGAAACCGGCTGATTTCTACAGAACTGAACTGTGAGCAGCTCGTCAGGTTTAAGTTTTTATTTTTGTCCTGAAATCTAATTTCCTTCAAATTGAAGGAACAATTAGACAGTGGTGGGAGTTTATCCCACCTCAGATTGTTTCATACATTTTCTATACTATTATATATTTATTCTGATGATTTGATGTCTCACTGAACCAGGAATAAGTTCAGTTTTCTCACTGAAGTGGTTGAATCTTTGGATTAATTCCATTATGTTTTCAGTTCTCTCTTCAGTTTGAAACCAAACGCCATGAGGAGAGATGATCCAGCTCCGCTTTTTGACAGGTCTGTTTGCCAGAATGTTTCATGCTGTTGATGTGTTGTTTTTCTCTTGTCATATATTTGTGTTAAGCCCTTCTCAAAGTTCCCATGTAGACAGAAGACAGAGCCATGTTAAATATTAGGAAATGTAGTAAATGTACATTTATTTAAAAAGCTGATTATCACAAATGTTCCTCAGAGGTCTTTACAAACAGTAAAACTTCACAGACAGTTTGGGTCTTCAGTTATCGCAGTTGGGTTTATTTTTTTGTTTATGTTTTTTATGCTCGGTAATAGACCAGATGATCGAGTTATTAATGCAGTGTTGTTTCCTAAACAGATGAAACCCCTCAAAAGGCCCATCAGCCATCTGTCAATGTGTGACAGTTATATTTACATATCATTAATGTCATTGAGTAGAACATTAAAATCAGTATTATGTGATTTTTCAACTGATCATTATGCTCCTTTTTTCCACTGTGTTATCAAACATTGTTGATACGAAACATCAGTCATGTTTTTTATTATTATAACCTTTATTTAACCAGGTTTGTCCCATTGAGATCCAAGATCTCTTTTGCAAGAGAGACCTGGCCAAGAAGCACATAAAGTTTCAATACAAATACATCACATCACAAATCACAGAAAAACAAATAGAATACAAATAACAAATTGAATTTTTCAAAATTAGTTAAAAGAATTTACACTCAAATAAAACATTTGCACTCGTGAAGCCTGGATATAATGGAATTTATCTTAGACTTGAATACATTCAGAGATACCTGACTTTGGAGTTTGAGCTCTGACTGCAAAATGTTCCATGTACTCGGAGCAGAAAATCTAAAAGCTTTCTTCCCCATTTCTGTTCTGACCTTAGGAACAGTAAAATGACAAAAGTCCTGGGAGCGGAGACTGTAGGCCCTATTATTCAAGATTAAAAGGGATGATAAATAAGACGGAGTCATCTCGAGAATAGCCTTGTAAATCAAGACATACCAATGGCCGAGCCGGCGCACATGTAAAGATGGCCAATTTACTTTACTGTATAGGACACAATGATGAGTTAATGTTTGAACTTTATCATTCAATATTTTATGTTTCTGATGTTATTTGCACACTTTTAATATTGTGTTTTTGTTTCTTCATATCATAATTCTGTGTCTGGTTCAGTGATTTCAGCTCAGAATTGTTGGTAAAAGAATCAAGAGTTTGGTATGTTGTACAGAGTGAACTGTATCTGTCAATCAGAGAGTGAAAGCAGGCTCCAGTCCTGTTGTTTGAATTTCCATAATGGACCTGCTCTTTTGTTAACAAAAAATCATTTCTAAAGTTATTTTTTTACAACAAGAAAGAAACATATTCAACTGTTGTGATGTTAAATGTTCAAATCTTCTTCTCTGTTTTCAGGCTGATTCAACTAAAACTCTGAACAAGGAGGTTTTCTGAGGAGGGAGGATGGAGAATGTCTCCTCACACAAACACTTCATCCTCAATGGTTTCAGTGAACTCGGAGCACTGAGGCCCGTCCTCTTCATCCCCTTCTTCACCATGTTCATTGTGTCACTGTCGGCCAACTCCCTGCTGCTGTACGTCGTCATTTCACAGAGGAGCCTCCACTCTCCGATGTGCATCCTCATGGCCGGCATGGCTTTTGTGGACCTGAGCCTCCCGCTGTTCTTTGTTCCCAAAATGCTGCTGAGCTTCTTGTTTGACTGGAGGGGAATCTCTCTGACTGGCTGTGTGGTTCAGATGCACTTCATTCACTTTATAGGAACTTTTCAGTCCACATTGCTTGTATGGATGGCACTGGACCGCTACTTTGCCATCTGCACACCACTTTACTACCATGAACACATGGCTTTACCCAAATTCCTCAAGTTTGTAATCCCATTTGTGGTCAGAAATGTCCTCCTGGTCACACTGTTTGTGAGTCTGGCAGGAATATTGTCATTCTGTGCTGGAAATGTGATGAACCACTGTTTCTGTGAGCACATGGCCTTAGTGGAGCTGGCCTGTGGAAGTACAGCCATCAACAACCTTCTGGGGTTACTGACAATTTTCTTAACCCCAGTGGCAGACTTCATTTTTATTGCTGCCTCCTATGTGGTGATATTCAGCTCTGTGCTCAAGTCTGGCAGGTCAGGGGTCAGAGCGCTTCACACCTGCATCACCCACATCGTGGTCATCACTGTCAGCTTGACCATTGCAATTGTCGCTTTCCTGTCGTACCGGATCAGAAACGGTCTTCCTGCAGCCATACGGGTTTTCACCAGCACCATGTATCTGCTGTTCCCAAGCTGTTTCAACCCGATCATTTACGGGATCAGAACCACCGAGATCCGACAGCACATCCTGAAGACACTGACATGTTGCTTCCCAATTCTTAAGAGACAGTTATAAAGTATCTGTGTTCTATGAAAGATCTGTCTCTCTCCCTGAGCCACAGCCACCTTCATTAATCCAGATATAGTTAATGAAGTTATCCAGGACCAGGAGCCCCCTATCTTTCCATGTTTCGCAGCTGAAGCCAGAGTCTTTCAGCCGTTTGTGTCTTCCTACCAGTCACCCTCCAAATGACCAGATCATTGATGACCATCTTGCTAATACTTGAATATGTGCTGCCTGCGGCTGGGGTCTCCAGTACTTGGTGGATTGGAAAGGTTATGTTCCTGAGAAACACTGTTGACTCCACACTCCCACGTCTTGGACTCAACCCTGATGAGGGTCTTCCATCCTAGGCATCTGGACAACCTGGCCACCTGGACGCTCCTGTTGGGGTGCCAGGGGGTTAATATAATGTCCTACAATGACCCATGTCTTTCTGTGTACACTGTATGATATGTGAAATGAAGATTCTTAATTTTACGTCTGAATATCATATATTTGGTCTTGTTTACATTTACGACTGATTTCAAATTAGAGTGCCGCCTTGTTAGATGATCTGAGGCATTTTAATGCAATAAGAACGAACCAATACCTAAACTGTTACCTGCTCTCACACTCTGAAATAAGAGTGGGGCTCAGAAATAATGATACACCCATTTCTGATGAGCAATGATCATGATGCATTATAAGCATACAGTTGTAACAGAGCGGCTACACAATTCAAATTAACCCTGGATCAAGAGGTGCTTAAAACAGCAGAGATAGGGGTACAATGGCATGTCATGAAAAGACTCATGTTACACCTGTAACCATTTAAAGATGAGCAGCTCTGTTAGCTTCTGATGTGCTCGCATTGTTCAACTGGTTATATTCACTGAATCACTTCCCCCGATTGTGTTCTACATTACAATATACACAACATGTTTTCTCAATAAAATGCAATATCAACTCACAGCAAAGTCTATCATAGCTGAGGCTTTCTGTTAGCTTACTAGCTAATGTTTGACAAAAAAGACACATTTACTATATGTACACTGAACAAAAATATGAATGCAACACTTCACAAATCTGTCTAAATCTGTGTTAGTGAGCACTTCTCCTCTGCCCAGATAATCCATCCCACCTCACAAGGTGTGGCATATCAAGATGCTGATTGGACAGCATGATTATTGCACAGGTGTGCCTTAGAATGACCACAATAAAAGGCCACTCTGAAATGTGCAGTTTTATCATTTATTATCATTATTTTGGCAGTACATCCAACCGGCCTCACAACCACAGACCATGTGTAACCACACCAGCCCAGGACCTCCACATCTAGCATGTTCACCTCCAAGATGGTCTGAGACCAGCCACCCAGACAGCTGCTGCAACTGTCGGTTTGCATAACCAAAGAATTTCTGCACACTGTCAGAAACCATCTCAGGGAAGCTCATCTGCATGCTCCTCGTCCTCATCGGGGTCTCAACCTGACTGCAGTCCGTCGTCGTAACCAACTTGAGTGGGCGAATGCTCACATTCGATGGCGTCTGGCACGTTGGAGAGGTGTTCTCTTCACGGATGAATCCCGGTTTTCACTGTTCAGGGCAGATGGCAGACAGCGTGTGTGGCGTCATGTGGGTGAGCGGTTTGCTGACGTCAACGTTGTGGATCGAGTGGCCCGTGGTGGCGGTGGGGCTATGGTGTGGGCAGGCGTATGTTATGGACAAGGAACACAGGTGCATTTTATTGATGGCATTGTGAATGCACAGAGATACCGTAAGGAGGTCCTGAGGCCCATTGTTGTGCCATTCATCCACGACCATCACCTCATGTTGCAGCATGATGATGCACGGCCCCATGCTGCAAGGATCTGTACACAATTCCTGGAAGCTGAAAACATCCCAGCTCTTGCATGGCCAGCATACTCACCGGACATGTCACCCACTGAGCATGTTTGGGATGCTCTGGATCGGCGTATACGACAGCGTGTTCCAGTTCCTGCCAATATCCAGCAACTTCACACAGCCATTGAAGAGAAGTGGACCAACATTCCACAATCAACAACCTGATCAACTCTATGTGAAGGAGATGTGTTGCACTGCGTGAGGCAAATGGTGGTCACACCAGATACTGACTGGTTTTCTGACCCCCCCCCATAAAGCAAAACTGCACATTTCAGAGTGGCCTTTTATTGTGGCCATTCTAAGGCACACCTGTGCAAAAATCATGCTGTCTAATCAGCATGTTGATATGCCACACATGTGAGGTTGGATGGATTATCTGGGCAGAGGAGAAGTGCTCACTAGCACAGATTTAGACAGATTTGTGGACAATGTTTGAGGGAAATGGTCTTTTGTGTATTTGGAAAATGTTTTAGATCTTTGAGTTCAGCTCATGAAAAATGGGAGCAGAAACAAAAGTGTTGCATTTATATTTTTGTTCAGTGTACCTTTGTGGGTTCTGTCATGATGTATGAAAATGAATGTTGTACTTGTGTCACTGATTGTTGACCTGCTGATCTTACGCATCACTCTTCTCTTCATCAACAACCCTAGAAACCAAGTTGTATTATTTTTGATAATGATCCATGATATCTGCTTCACGTGTTAGCAGCCTCAGCTGGACTGCTGCTTACTAGTTGTTTGCCTGGTTTGCACTCGTTGTACTTAAAATAAATCAATCATGTTTAAAAAAAAATGCAACTTTTGAATATCGCAAAATATGCAAATATTAGATTTTTAAAAGTCAAGTCCTTTCAAGTCATCTGTTTGTATTCCAGGTTAAGTCTAAGTCATTAATATCAAGTCACCGTCAAGTTGAGTCTTTATCAGTGTTAGCCAAGCAGGTCTCAAGTCCTCAAATGTTTGACTCAACTATGACTCGGGTCAAGTCATGTAATAATTATGTTACTGGCACAACTTTGAGGTAATGATTTAATTCATCTGTGTGTACTTTGACACGGAAATATTGCTGCTAATCTGCCAGAGACACAGTGGGTGCTGCTCCCTAACTGACATCAGGACCAACATCAACTTCAACTCAGAGAATTTATAAAAAATATTCTGAGTGAAATTAGTAAATGTAAAGTAAGAATTGTCAGAACAAATTACAAATCTATGCATACAAGGTAGCAACAATTCTGATGTTGAGTGATTCAGGCTCTTTTCTGTCTTTGCCTTGCTGGAAATAACTTTTTAAGTTTTCCTGACTTTGTTTGTTTTTTTATTGCATGACACTGTGGTGACTTTCAGTCCAGCATTCTCTGTCTCTTCAACCAATGGTAGCATTAGACGGAGGATATTAAAGTGCTGATTCAGTGTTCAGTAGGGACAGGTGGATGGAGGAGAGTCAGTGGCTGCAGACAGGACATGTTAAGTGATGAACCCCCAAACACCAACAACAGGTAAAACCTGCTGAACTGAACAGTTCGTCATGTTATATTTGAGTCCTGAAATCTGAACTTCATCAACAATCGGACAGTTCAATTCAGATTTTTTCAGATAATATACTATACTGCTATGTAGTTAGATTATCGTTCTTTTGTCTGTCTCACTGAACCTTAAACAAGTTAGATTATCACTCTGAACCGGCTGAATCTTTGGATTAATTTTCAGTTCTCTCTTCAGTGTGAAACCAAACCCCCTGAGGAGAGATGAGCCAGCTCCGCTTTATGTCAGGTTTGTTTGCCAAAATGTTTCATGGGGTTTATTTGTTGTTTTTCTCTTTGTATGTATTTGCTGTCGAGCCCTTTGAAAGTTCACATGTAGCCAGAAGACAGAGTTACTCTTGAGTATTTTAAAAAATATAGTAAATGTTGCTGTGTTTATAGTGGGCATAGTTTCTGAGCACAACTGTTTTAGCATCAAGTCACATTTATATCAATAGCTGAAAATCACAAATTTTGCTCAGAGGTACAACATTCAACAGCATGCATGCTGTATGTCGTCTCCTCTGAGTAGACCGCTGGATCCAGAGTGGAATGATATGTATAGAAACCGGATCAGAAAAAACAGAACGTGGCCCCAGAAGCTGCAGATGAGACAGCATCAGCCAATTATACAGCCTATGATTACAAGATAATTATTACAAGTTTGGATTTATGTTATCATGTGACTATATCCAGATATGTCCAAAATTTTGGCAGATGTTATCACATCCTTGTTCCTCATCTTCCTTACAGTAAGCAACTTGTATCAGCAAGTATAATGTCAATCCAAAACGCTCCTGAAGTCCTACAAGTGTCTTGCTTGAAGCAGGCGAAGCACCGTCTTTACAGATTGACTTTGCTTATTCCAGAGAAAACACACACTGAATATTGCTGACATTAGGTTATCAGTCTTTAACATGGGACAGACTTCGATACATTGGTTAAATTGTTTTTTTACCTTTTTAAATATGTTTTTAGACTCACTTATAGACGAGATGATTATGTAAGTTAAACATTTAAAGTCCCCTTAGTTATGTGTATGTGTTTTTATATTACAGTTCACATATAATAAAAGACAGTGAGTACTAGGGCCTACATTAAAAAATGATCTGATTGTCAATAATTCAATTATTGGAGGATTGTAATTATTGATCACAATATTGATTGATTGTTTCTTCTTCATATCAGAACTCTGAATTGATGTAATATTTACAGAGAGGACAGATGAACCAGTCATAATGTTTTCATGAATTGTACTGATGGTCAAAGAATGCAGTGATGTATGTTGTCCTCTGAGGCAAACTTGTAAGTATTTGTGACTTTAAGTTAAATGAATTCAATTATTTAGTAAATCTGATTTAATTGTTTGCTGGATACCAGAGGGTGAAAGCTGGCTCCAGTCGTGCGGTTTGAATTTTGTTGGTGGACCTGCTCTTTTATTTATAAGATGATTATTTCTAATGTTGATTTGTACAACTTGATGGCATCTTACAGAAACATACTATGATCAGCCGCAAGTGAATAATGTTGATAATCTCTTTATAATGCAACACTCTGCTGGTTCTGGCATTAATGTTAATGCTAACACCCTTGCAGACTAAATACACCCCCTTGTGGCAGCTTCACTCTGCCACGCCACAACAGCTGCTCAGGAATGGCTCGGGGAACATGACAAAGAGTTCAAGGCAATGATAATCTGGCTTTAAAATTTTGATTCCAATCAGATTGAGCATACGTGTGATGTGCTGGAACAAGTCCTAACTATGGAGGCCCCACAGCGGATTGGGTTTTTCTTGACCCGTGGAGGTATGGACATCAGGGGGGTCTTGTTGTGTTTCTCATTAGGGCAATGGCAACAGATTATTTGATTCCAGTGTGTTGTGAGGTCAGGCCTCCATTTTTTCAGACTTCTTCTGGCTTGCTCATGGATGTTTGATCAGATTAAGGTCTTGGGAATTTGGAGACTACTCATTCAGTTTATTTTAGGTTACTCACGCCATTCCTGAGCAGTTTTTGCAGTGTGGGAGGGTGATTATCATTCTGGGGTCCACTGTCATGAGACAGAGCACGCAGTCTGCAACAGTGTTTGGGTCGGTGGTGCAGGTCAAGCTCCATCAACATGAATGCCAGGCCAGGAGTCAAGGCTTTCCAGCAGAACAACTGCTTTGTAGTTAGATGATCAGTCTTATACATTTCACCGGTTAGTACTTTTGCTGTTGTTGCTGATCACTGATGTACTTTGGAGTAGTTCTGAAGTTAAATGTTCAAATCATTTGGTCTCTCTCTGTTTTCAGGCCGATTCAACTAAAACTCTGAACAAGGAGGTTTTCTGAGGAGGGAGGATGGAGAACGTCTCCTCACACAAACACTTCATCCTCAATGGTTTCAGTGAACTCGGAGCACTGAGGCCCGTCCTCTTCATCCCCTTCTTCACCATGTTCATTGTGTCACTGTCGGCCAACTCCCTGCTGCTGTACGTCGTCATTTCACAGAGGAGCCTCCACTCTCCGATGTGCATCCTCATGGCCGGCATGGCTTTTGTGGACATGAGCTACCCGCTGTTCTTTGTTCCCAACATGCTGCTGAGCTTCTTGTTTGACTGGAAGGGAATCTCTCTGACTGGCTGCCTCGTTCAGATGCACTTCATTCACTTTATTGCATCTTTTCATTCTACATTTCTTGTATGGATGGCACTGGACCGCTACTTTGCCATCTGCACACCACTTTACTACCATGAACACATGGCTTTACCCAAATTCCTCAAGTTTGTAATCCCACTTGTGGTCAGAAATGTCCTCCTGGTCACACTGTTTGTGAGTCTGGCAGGAATATTGTCATTCTGTGCTGGAAATGTGATGAACCACTGTTTCTGTGAGCACATGGCCTTAGTGGAGCTGGCCTGTGGAAGTACAGCCATCAACAACCTGGTGGGGTTACTGACAATCTTCCTCAATCCAGTGGCAGACTTCATCTTCATAACTGCCTCCTATGTGGTGATATTCAGCTCTGTGCTCAAGTCTGGCAGGTCGGGGGTCAAAGCGCTTCACACCTGCATCACTCACATCGTGGTCATGATCGTAAGCCTGACCGTCGCTCTTGTTGCTCTCCTGTCGTACCGGATCAGAAACGGTCTTCCTGCGGGTGTTCGTGTTTTCTGCAGCATCATGTATCTGCTGTTCCCAAGCTGTTTCAACCCGATCATTTACGGAATCAGAACCACCGAGATCCGACAGCACATCCTGAAGATGCTAATGTGCTGTCGCTTTGTCCAGATTGTGCCCCATTCTTAAGAAATGATTTATCTTTGTATAGTTTCTGTAACTTATTTGGGAGCCTGTTTCCATGAGAAAAGCAAAATATAATAATAATAATAATAATAATAATAATAATAATAATAAAAATAAAAATAATAACGATACACATAATCACATTAAAATATGACTCAAAAGTTACGAAGGGGTTCCGTTCTTGAGCCAGACCTGCAAGGGGAGTCTCCTGGTGGCCTAATTCACTCAATCCACTTCAATTCAATGAGGCTGGGCACAGGAACATAATTGTACGTAGTGGCAGGTTACCTTAGGCAAAAGGTCATGATCATGATAGATATACAGGCTACATGCTGTGTTCAGAAGGTCATTGATCCATGTTTGGCAGTAACCCAAGAACCCGCCACCGGACAATGGCGCTGAGGGAAGTTGTGAAGCTGAAAAGGGGAAGAAACTTCATGAAGGGTGTAAATTAGTATCTTCCATAAACACTGTGATACATTGGAAAGCTGTTTTTTGGTGTATGTTATATCTGTCCCTATCAAATAAACCATAAACAATAAACAACTAAATAAAGGCCAGAAGGGTTGCAGCGTCAACAGTCACTGAAGAAAAACTCGGGTGTGGGAGGAGGTGGGGAAAGCTATGGAGAAGGACTTTCAGTTCGCCTAAAGAAGTTTTCTGGCAAACCCTCTGGCAACTCAGGAAGAGAAAGCAGGTCTTGGCCCAGGCTGTAGAAAAGTTTATTTCAGAGTGTCGGATTGTCGAACCTGGGATTAAGGAGAAACAATGCGGCTTTCATCCTGGTCATGGAGGATTAGACCTGTTCTTCCTCCTTGCAGGCGTACAAGGGGGTCTACGGCCCATATAACCAAAGTTAGAGCTGTTTCTGTTCACTCGTCTCCAGTGGGTGTTGGAATCTTTCAGGGTTGTCCCTTGATATTTTGCCTCCGGCCTGAGTTAGCATTCATTCGTTTGGCAGCTGGAAATATAAGCTAGGGGCCGACAATCAGAATGCAGATGGAGACTGTTTGATGGTTGTTGTATCTGGGCTGTCTCCATCAAAGGTGTTGGTGTATAGTTTGAAGATAGAAAGAATTCTGCAGAGGCAAGGCTGGGTGGTATGACAGAGCAATCTTTATTGAAACGGATCTCAAGCCTGCATCCGATCCAGGGCGGCCGCTCCCGGTGTCCCCAAATCTGGTAAAATTCTGCCCAATACTTTGCCCTTGTGCTCTATCAGAAATCCTCTCTCCTTCGATCTTAGGAAATCTACAAGTTACCACCACCTTTTCTCTGTTTGTGCGGGCCTTTTTAAAGTCCACTTGCCCGCGCCTACTTACTTCTTCTGATTGGTCACTTTGGTGGATTTGGAGTCCATCGATCCAATAGGAGAGGAAGGGATTGGTCTATCGCCATTTCCTGTAGAATAACTCATCTTCTGTATGTCACCTAACTCTGCTGATGTCACTCCGCACACCCTAAGAAAGCTCTGTACTTATTTGGAAATGTATACATTAAGTCAGCTCCGAACCTCTGGAGTGAGAGCCGAACTCAGTTTAAAGCCTTATATGTATCTTGTCCTTTAATTCACCCTTAACGCACACACAGAGCTGATTAATGACTCCAGGCCCCTGCACATGCAAACTCCACACTAAACACCTGTCTTAACTCACCATAAGGAAACTCAAACTATTACTGTTAAATCATAGCTTAAAATGTGTCGCCGGTCAGATACCTCATGGTGTTTATGTATTGTAATTATCCCACCTCTACTCCACTGGCCCTAAATCTGTATTCTCTGACCACGCCTTAAACCTTCACTGACTCCCCATTTTAAAATGACAATCACCCTTTCTTGGATTTTTGAACCAGTGACAGGACTCTCCCCAGTCATCCGCAGTGCCATATTCATATATGTGTGAATATATCCTTTAAATAAGGATATGACTTGCTCAACTTTAAGGGAATGATTTCAATCACTTTAACACTGAAACACAGCTGCCAGTGGGTGCAGCTCACTAACATACCACAGGACCAACAAAAAAATAAAAAATGATTAAATTCAAGGAATGAATTGTCAGTTTGAGGGAGCAAATTAAAAATCTGTGTACACAAGGTAGCAACAACTCTGACGTTGAGTCATTCAGGCTCCATTTTGTCCCTTTTACCTTACTGGGAAGAACTTTTTAAGTTTTCCAGACTTGTTTGTTTTTTGATTGCATGACACTGTGGTGACTTTCAGTCCAGCATTCTCTGTCTCTTCAACCAATGGTAGCATCAGACGGAGGATATTAAAGTGCTGATTCAGTGTTCAGTAGGGACAGGTGGATGGAGGAGAGTCAGTGGCTGACATTAACCTGCAGACTGTTCACATTCAGTAATGAACTCCCAGACAGCACCAAGTTAAACCTGCTGATATCTACAGAGCTGAACTGTAAGCAGCTCGTCATGTTTGAGTCCAGATAGTTTTAGACATTTTCTTGACTGTAATACATTTCGATTCTCATGATTTTCTCTGTTTTATTGAACCTGAAACAAGTTAAATTTTCTCACTGAAGGTTGAATCTTTGAATTAATCCCATTATGTTTTCAGTGTGTTGTCAGTTCTCTCTTCAGTGTGAAACCAAAGCCCCCGAGGAGAGATGAGCCAGCTCCGCTTTTTGTCAGGTTTGTTTACCAAAATGTTTCATGCTGTTGATATGTTGTTTTGTCCTTTGTATATATTTGCTGTTGAGCCCCTTTAAAGTTCATGTGTAGCCAGAAGACAGAGTTACTGTTAAATATTTAAAAATATATATAATAAGTTGCTGTGTTTATAGTGGGCATAGTTTCTGAGCACAACTGTTTTAAAGTCAGGTCAGATTGATACTAACAGCTGAAAATCACAAGTTTTCCTCAGAAGTCTTTACAAACTGTACAACATTCATAAACCTCTATCCTTTGACTCTGAATTAAGATCAGGAAAATCTCCTTCTGACTGGGTTGTCTCCACAAGGTAGACAGGTGGACATGAGTAGCATTATATGAAGACCACGTGAGAAAAGTCATGATAATAACTTAAACGTAAAGAAAAGTGACTCAGACAAGAGAGAATGTGGCCCCAAAAACACCAGATCAGGCAACATCACCAAAAGATTCTGATAGGCTTAAATAAAGAGATAATTACTATGAGTTTGGGTCTTATGTGATCAACGTAGAAGTGTTGATTTTTCTGCTGAATTTATCCAGAATATGTTGAGAATCTCAGCAGTTGTCATTGGAATGTCTGGCTCCCATTTTTGTAAAAATGTCAAACTACAGAACTGAAGCTAATGCAGGAAACAGTAAGCTACTTGTTTCAGACCATTTTAAGGTTATAAAAAGTGTGAAATCATTCCTAAAGTCCTAAATGTCTCTTCCCTTTCTTCCAGCAACTCAAACAAGATCTTAACAGATCTTTCCACATTTCGTAAATGATTGATTTACTCAACAACAAAAAAAAAGAAAAACCACTGAACATTACTAGAAGTTTATTTTTCTGTCTGATTTTAATCACATTCCTTAAACTGTTTTCACTATTTTCAGATATTTTTAGAGTAAGTGATTGACAAGATGATGAGTAATAGATACAGTGAAACCCTTAAAAGGCTCATCAGCTATCTGTCATTGTATTATAGTTACAGTCACAGATAATTAACAGATAATTATGTGATTGTCAACTGATCATTATGCTTTTTCCACTATGTTGTCAAATATTGTATATGCAAACATCAGTCTATTACAACCTACTGTAAGTTATTGCTTTGATTTCATGTATTTAACTTTTATGTTTTTTGTACTTTTACTCGCTCAATGTTTTGTTTTTTCATCATGTAATTCTATGTTTCAGCTGTCTTCAAGTACAACATCCATTAGGCATGTTTTCATCCTTTGAATTGAAGATTTAGGACTAAAGAGTTTTGTATGTTGTTTTAATTTGTCATTTTAAGATTATAAATTAAATTGAATAAGTAAATTAGATTTAGTTGTTTGCTGGGTACCGGCCCAGAGAGTGGTAGCAGGCTTCAGTCCTATGATTTGACCTTTAGTGGTCTGTTTTTATGTTAGGGTTTTGAAAAACCTTGAAGGCATCTTACAGAAACATACTCTGATTATCCACAATGTTACAAGGACAAACATGTTAAGTGACTCATATTGATCATTTTGTTTCAATGCAATATTCTGCTGTGAAACCTTGGGCTTCACATGCACCACACAACCAAAGACCATTGCAGACCAAGTAAAACTCCTCAAGGCAACCTCACTTCCTGGCAGCAGCACAATGCACCCTGCCACAACACAACAACTGCTCAGGACTAGCCAGAGGAATGTGACAAAGAGCTGAAGATGGGAACAAGTCAATCTATGGAGGACTCACCATGGATCAGATTTGGCTCTGAACCATTGAGGCATGGATACAGTACCTGTGACAGGGTGTCCTGTTGTGTCTGGCAATAGGAAGTTGACACCTGATCATGTGAGTCCTGTGAGTTGAAAAGTCAGGCCTCCATTTTTCATACTTGTTCCAGCTTGCCCATGGATGCTTGATTGGATTAAGGTTTTAGGAATATGGAGGCCAGGTCAACTCCTTCAGTGCTTTGTTGCATTCCTCAGGCCATTCCTGTGCAGTTTTGCATGGTTCTACTTGGGACCACTGTCATCCAGTGGTGCCATTGCAATGACGAGTTGTACTTTGTCTGCAACAGTGTTTGGGTGGCCAGGCCAGGCGTCGAGGTTTCCCAGTTGAACATTGCATTATAGTGAGACGATGAATGTTATTCACTTCACCTGATAAGACTTTTATTGTTGCTGATCAGTTTGCATTGGAGTAGTTTGGAAGTTAAATGTTCAAATCATTTGGTCTCTCTCCGTTTTCAGGACGATTCAACTAAAACTCCAAACAAGGAGGTTTTCTGGGGAGGGAGGATGGAGAACGTCTCCTCACACAAATACTTCATCCTCGATGGTTTCAGTGAACTCGGAGCACTGAGGCCCGTCCTCTTCATCCCCTTCTTCATCATGTTCATTGTGTCACTGTCGGCCAACTCCCTGCTGCTGTACGTCGTCATTTCACAGAGGAGCCTCCACTCTCCGATGTGCATCCTCATAGCCGGCATGGCTTTTGTGGACCTGAGCCTCCCGCTGTTCTTCGTTCCCAACATGCTGCTGAGCTTCTTGTTTGACTGGAGGGGAATCTCTCTGACTGGCTGCCTGGTTCAGATGCACTTCATTCCCTTTATAGGAGCTTTTCAGTCCACTCTGCTGCTGTGGATGGCACTGGACCGCTACTTTGCCATCTGCACACCACTCTACTACCATGAACGCATGGCTTTACCCAAATTCCTCAAGTTTGTGATCCCGCTTCTGATCAGAAATGTGTTCTTGGTCACGCTGGTAGTGATGAAGGTAGCACCGTTGTCATTCTGCAGTGCAAATGTGATACAGCACATTTTCTGTGAGCACATGGCCTTAGTGGAGCTGGCCTGTGGAAGCACTGCCATCAACAACCTGTTGGGGCTGTTGGGTGTGTTCCTCGTCCCTGTCGCTGACTTCATCATCATCACTGCCTCCTATATTGTCATATTCAGCACTGTGCTAAGTTCTGGTAAGACAGGTGTCAAAGCACTTCACACCTGCGTCACCCACATCATAGTCATCACTGTCAGCCTGGCCATCATACTGGTCGCTTTCCTGTCATATCGGATCAAAAACAATCTTCCTGCAGCCATTCGGCTTTTCTTCAGCATCATGTACCTGTTCTTTCCAAGCTGTTTCAACCCAATCATCTACGGAATCAGAACCACTGAGATCCGACAGCACATCCTGAAGACACTGACATGTTTGTTCCCAATTCTTAAGAGACCATTATAAAGTATCTATGTTCTATGAAAGATCATCTACGGCAGGACAAGAAAGAAGTCGGTGAGAAGTGAATAATACCAAAAATATTCAAAGCGTTTAGACAAAGGTCCAGTTTGGGTAGCCACAGGATTTAAGTGCTCCCCTGACGTGCTTCTGTTCCATCTCCTTCCCCTCTGTCTTTGTGGACACGGTCTCAGCCCGATGGTTTAGGGTTCTGATGACCCCCAGCTTGTACTCTAACGATCCAGAGCAGACAGAGAGAAGGAGATGGGAAAACGTAACAACATTGTCATTCCTTATGACGCAGGAACAACTGACAACTGAGGATCTTTAATCAACATCATATCCTGGTTCACTTCAAACCTACCAACACACTGAGTCAGAAACTTGTCCATCCTAAGGTCAAAACACTCAGGAATAAACAGAGTTATGTAGTTTATGATGTTCAATGCAGCAGGACTGCACAGATTTGTACATTGGGAGACAAAACAACCTCTCCATAAACCAATGGCACAACACAGGAGGTCCAACTCCTCAGGTCAAGACTCTGCTGTCCACCTACATCTGAAGGAGACAAATCATTCCTTTGAGGACAACAATGTGAACATCTTGTCCAGAGAAGACAGATGGTTTGAAAGAGGAGTAAAAGAATCCATCTATGTCAAACTGGAACGACTGTCTTTGAACAGAAGAGGTGACCTAAGACATCATTTATCACCCACCTACAATGCTGTACTGAGTTCTCTCCCCAGACAGCTTAACAACCATTCACACCTGGGCTCACCTAGATTTAGCAACCATCATGAAGGCCGGTTGGGTCAAGTGGCCCTAATGACTCTGAAACTCAGAGCTTGCAAGTGTCCTGAACAACTCTGTAAGGACACTCCCACACTATGTACAGACACTCCCACACATAGTTGAATGTGAGTAAAGAAGCCTCCTGGATGAGAGATGAAACGTCTTCAATAAACTGAAACAAGTCTTGTTGACTATGATACAGCACTTAGAATTGCCATAGCCTGGATGACTGAGAACCTTCATCAACATACAATAATACACAGTAAAACTAGTGGATTTTTTTTTTAAATGACAGATTCTTTGTCTGGGTAAAAGATGACTTATCAATGTGATGACTGCAAACATTCAGCAACAACTATTTAAATGAAAACATGTTGTAAATGATCGTCAGGGTCTCTGTGATGTTCAGGACAAATTTCATCGAACCAAGTGAAAAATTAGCGATTGCTGAGGTTTAGGATAATCATACAGAGAATCACTAAAATACTGAAATTTAGCTCAGAGGGCCAAACTTCAGAAATGTAAAACTTAAAAAGTATTTGGAGTACAGCTGTAGGATTTTGCAAGGTGCCACGAATTTAATAGAAGTTTCAACTTCAGCTCTGCAGGACAATTGGACTGGATTCTTGTGTCTTTTTCTCTTAGTCATCTTTTAACAAGAAAGTCAAAGAAAGGTAATTAAAAGAGCAAAAACACAAAAATTCTGGACACGTTTAAATTACATACAGTATGTTTGAAATACATTTACAGTGTGTAAAATGTCTGTGTAGAGATATTTGTCCATTTATGTGAAAATATATAGTCCATTATTTATTTATGTTCAGATGCAGTGCCATTCCTCTCGAATAATGTACAGTTTACGTTTATTAGACACAGATCAGTATCTGTGTTGCTGCTATGTTAAAATAGGTCTCTGTCTTGTCATGATGAGAATTTATGAAAAAGGTTTCAATGTTTTAGAATGACATTTTATATTATTTCTCTTACATCATTTTGTTATTATAGTGACATACCAAATACATTCGGGGCATTTAGCAAATATAGATCCATATTAAGAATAAGCTTTTAGTCTCAAAATAACCTGTTTTATGTTGTTTTATCATAAAATGTTCTCATTGACACAGAATGATTGTTGATTTTGTGTCTTTAAGTTTTCAAACTGTGATATTTTGTGATAACAATAATTTTTTACTGGTAAAACCAAATGGTTTGTCATGTATACATAACAAGAAATATAATGAAATTGATCTTCTAACTTATAACAGTTAATCTTTAATCGTTTTTTTTTCTACCACAATCTGAAAAGTGACATGATGTAAACAATAAACAGGAGGAAACAGCCTGCAGTGTTGTCACTAGATGTCAGTATGCTGCTGTCTCATTTTCTCTGAGTGCTGCTCACTCCCAGTCAAAGCTGCTTCAACACATCTAATAACAGGAGTCAGTCTGTGACATCACACTTCGCTGTCATGTTTGCAGTTTAAACTCCTGCAGAGGTTCAGCTTCATGTGACCGAATACTAGAGAAACATCATATTTAATTGAAGCAGTGTTTACTTCCTTGATCTTCTTTCACTTCCTGATTGGTTGATAATTTCAGTCTGAGGATGGTCCAGTGGTTGAGGACACAGATAAGGTGACAGGGGTTCAAATCCAACCTCTGTCAAGCAAGAGTCTAAAACAATTGATTGGTTTCATGGGAAAACAAAGAAATATGTCTTGTTAATGTTGAGAGAAGGATGTGAAACAATGACTAGTTTAGAGGCTGTGTGAATAGCTCAGTGCATAAATCAAGAGGCAGTTTGCTTTTATAGTGCAAGACTGTGGGTTCAAATCACGCCTTGGTCAGACATAACTGCTATATTTGATAATATAGCGTGTCTCATGCATTTAGAATTCATGTGGATATAAATGTTTGGACTTGAAGGATTTGAACCAATAACCCCTGAGCCACAAATCAGCTCAACAACCAGCTGAACTATTCAGCTTTGTGTCATATGTGGATGACCACACAGACAATAATTTGATCTCTACATGCTTTATTTAATACATTTAATTGATTAGATGCAGAAACAAAAACAAAAAAATTCATCATTAATAATGATATCGATGTTTTTGTTTGGATGTTGATTTCTGGAAGACACAATAGATTTATTTTTAGGTTCAAGCAGAAATTGAACCATTGAGCAGGAGTAGAGATGAAGGTAGAATTGTTTCTCATGTGGAGGTCAGGAGTCCAGTCTGAAGTTTGGACTGTTTGGAGTTGTTTTCTGTCCAGTTTCATTCTGACTTTTCTTCTCATTCCTCCTTCAGTCTGCTCCTCTTTCTCTCTCTGGTTGGTAGCTGTGTTCAGCATTGAAGATAGTCCAGTGGCTTAACACGTCAACTTACAATGTGGAGACGTGGGATCAAACCTCAGCTCAGGCAACCAAATTCAATATAGAAAAGTCAAAGTTTTCCTGAGCAGGAGTAGAGATGAAGGTAGAATGTTTCTCATGTGGAGGTCAGGAGTCCAGTCTGAAGTTTGGACTGTTTGGAATTGTTTTCTGTCCAGTTTCATTCTGACTTTTCTTCTCATTCCTCCTTCAGTCTGCTCCTCTTTCTCTCTCTGGTTGGTAGCTGTGTTCAGCATTGAAGATGGTCCAGTGGCTTAAGATGTCAACTTGCAACGTGGAGACGTGGGATCAAACCTCAGCTCGGGCAACCAAATTCAATATAGAAAAGTCAAAGTTTTCCTGAGCAGGAGTAGAGATGAAGGTAGAATGTTTCTCATGTGGAGGTCAGGAGTCCAGTCTGAAGTTTGGACTGTTTGGAATTGTTTTCTGTCCAGTTTCATTCTGACTTTTCTTCTCATTCCTCCTTCAGTCTGCTCCTCTTTCTCTCTCTGGTTGGTAGTTGTGTTCAGCGCTGAAGATGGTCCTGTGGCTTAAGACGTCAACTTGCAACGTGGAGACGTGGGATCAAACCTCAGCTCGGACAACCTGAGGTAGGTGACAACAGTGTGAGTGTGTGTTGTGTGTGTGTTCAAAACAAAAACCAAAGGAACTTTAAAATCGCGTCCATCAAACTTCAATCGTTTGCGTTTGCTCGCTCGCTCGCTCGCTCGTGGAATTTGCGCCGTGGACTCATTGTGACAGAGTGGATCCTGGAGGAAGCAGTGAGCAGGTAAGTCCGGTTGAGCTAGCTGGCTTGATGAAAGCCAGCTGACAAGACTGGTTTCATTATTAACTTTATTTTAATCTGTAGGCTGATAGTTTGAACTTGGCTTCAGTCATTAGTTCAGTTGACATTTAGACTACTCACAAAACTTTGATCTTTCAATGTTGTACTGCAATGCATTTGTCAAAATTTTTAGTTTTGGAGATTTTATCCCCAAAGTTTTTGGTTTTGAAACATTTGAAATGTGAAGCTGACTACAGACTATGACAATAGCTCACTGGGAAAGACACCAAGCATAAATGGTGGCTTTTACCGTGCAAGAGACTGTGGGTTCGAATCCCGCCTTGGTCAGACATAACTGCTATATTTGATAATATAGCGTGTCTCATGCATTTAGAATTCATGTGGATATAAATGTTTGGACTTGAAGGATTTGAACCAATAACCCCTGAGCCACAAATCAGCTCAACAACCAGCTGAACTATTCAGCTTTGTGTCATATGTGGATGACCACACAGACAATAATTTAATCTCTACATGCTTTATTTAATACATTTAATTGATTAGATGCAGAAACAAAAACAAAAAAATTCATCATTAATGATGATATCGATGTTTTTGTTTGGATGTTGATTTCTGGAAGACACAATAGATTTATTTTTAGGTTCAAGCAGAAATTGAACCATTGAGCAGGAGTAGAGATGAAGGTAGAATTGTTTCTCATGTGGAGGTCAGGAGTCCAGTCTGAAGTTTGGACTGTTTGGAGTTGTTTTCTGTCCAGTTTCATTCTGACTTTTCTTCTCATTCCTCCTTCAGTCTGCTCCTCTTTCTCTCTCTGGTTGGTAGCTGTGTTCAGCATTGAAGATAGTCCAGTGGCTTAACACGTCAACTTGCAATGTGGAGACGTGGGATCAAACCTCAGCTCAGGCAACCAAATTCAATATAGAAAAGTCAAAGCTTTCCTGAGCAGGAGTAGAGATGAAGGTAGAATGTTTCTCATGTGGAGGTCAGGAGTCCAGTCTGAAGTTTGGACTGTTTGGAATTGTTTTCTGTCCAGTTTCATTCTGACTTTTCTTCTCATTCCTCCTTCAGTCTGCTCCTCTTTCTCTCTCTGGTTGGTAGTTGTGTTCAGCGCTGAAGATGGTCCTGTGGCTTAAGACGTCAACTTGCAACGCGGAGACGTGGGATCAAACCTCAGCTCGGGCAACCAGAGGTAGGTGACAACAGTGTGAGTGTGTGTTGTGTGTGTGTTCAAAACAAAAACCAAAGGAACTTTAAAATCGCGTCCATCAAACTTCAATCGTTTGCGTTTGCTCGCTCGTGGAATTTGCGCCGTGGACTCATTGTGACAGAGTGGATCCTGGAGGAATCAGTGAGCAGGTAAGTCCGGTTGAGCTAGCTGGCTTGATGAAAGCCAGCTGACAAGACTGGTTTCATTATTAACTTTATTTTAATCTGTAGGCTGATAGTTTGAACTTGGCTTCAGTCATTAGTTCAGTTGACATTTAGACTACTCACAAAACTTTGATCTTTCAATGTTGTACTGCAAAGCATTTGTCAAAATTTTTAGTTTTGGAGATTTTATCCCCAAAGTTTTTGGTTTTGAAACATTTGAAATGTGAAGCTGACTACAGACTATGACAATAGCTCACTGGGAAAGACACCAAGCATAAATGGTGGCTTTTACCGTGCAAGAGACTGTGGGTTCGAATCTCGCCTTGGTCAGACATAACTGCTATATTTGATAATATAGCGTGTCTCATGCATTTAGAATTCATGTGGATATAAATGTTTGGACTTGAAGGATTTGAACCAATAACCCCTGAGCCACAAATCAGCTCAACAACCAGCTGAACTATTCAGCTTTGTGTCATATGTGGATGACCACACAGACAATAATTTAATCTCTACATGCTTTATTTAATACATTTAATTGATTAGATGCAGAAACAAAAACAAAAAAATTCATCATTAATGATGATATCGATGTTTTTGTTTGGATGTTGATTTCTGGAAGACACAATAGATTTATTTTTAGGTTCAAGCAGAAATTGAACCATTGAGCAGGAGTAGAGATGAAGGTAGAATTGTTTCTCATGTGGAGGTCAGGAGTCCAGTCTGAAGTTTGGACTGTTTGGAGTTGTTTTCTGTCCAGTTTCATTCTGACTTTTCTTCTCATTCCTCCTTCAGTCTGCTCCTCTTTCTCTCTCTGGTTGGTAGTTGGTTTCAGAGCTGAAGATGGTCCAGTGGCTTAAGACGTCAACTTGCAATGCGGAGACGTGGGATCAAACCTCAGCTCGGGCAACCAGATTTGAATATAGGAAAGTCAAAGTTTTCCTGAGCAGGAGTAGAGATGAAGGTAGAATTGTTTCTCATGTGGAGGTCAGGAGTCCAGTCTGAAGTTTCGAGTGTTTTCTGTCCAGTTTCATTCTGACTTTTCTTCTCATTCCTCCTTCAGTCTGCTCCTCTTTCTCTCTCTGGTTGGTAGTTGATTTCAGAGTTGAAGATGGTCAAGTGGCTTAAGATGTCAACTTGCAACGTGGAGACGTGGGATCAAACCTCAGCTCGGGCAACCAAATTCAATATGGAAAAGTCAAAGTTTTCCTGAGCAGGAGTAGAGATGAAGGTAGAATGTTTCTCATGTGGAGGTCAGGAGTCCAGTCTGAAGTTTGGAATTGTTTTCTGTCCAGTTTCATTCTGACTTTTCTTCTCATTCCTCCTTCAGTCTGCTCCTCTTTCTCTCTCTGGTTGGTAGTTGGTTTCAGAGCTGAAGATGGTCCAGTGGCTTAAGACGTCAATTTGCAACGCGGAGACGTGGGATCAAACCTCAGCTCGAGCAACCAGATTTGAATATAGGAAAGTCAAAGTTTTCCTGAGCAGGAGTAGAGATGAAGGTAGAATGTTTCTCATGTGGAGGTCAGGAGTCCAGTCTGAAGTTTGGACTGTTTGGAATTGTTTTCTGTCCAGTTTCATTCTGACTTTTCTTCTCATTCCTCCTTCAGTCTGCTCCTCTTTCTCTCTCTGGTTGGTAGTTGTGTTCAGCGCTGAAGATGGTCCAGTGGCTTAAGACGTCAACTTGCAATGCGGAGACGTGGGATCAAACCTCAGCTCGGACAACCTGAGGTAGGTGACAACAGTGTGAGTGTGTGTTGTGTGTGTGTGTTCAAAACAAAAACCAAAGGAACTTTAAAATCGCGTCCATCAAACTTCAATCGTTTGCGTTTGCTCGCTCGTGGAATTTGCGCCGTGGACTCATTGTGACAGAGTGGATCCTGGAGGAAGCAGTGAGCAGGTAAGTCCGGTTGAGCTAGCTGGCTTGATGAAAGCCAGCTGACAAGACTGGTTTCATTATTAACTTTATTTTAATCTGTAGGCTGATAGTTTGAACTTGGCTTCAGTCATTAGTTCAGTTGACATTTAGACTACTCACAAAACTTTGATCTTTCAATGTTGTACTGCAATGCATTTGTCAAAATTTTTAGTTTTGGAGATTTTATCCCCAAAGTTTTTGGTTTTGAAACATTTGAAATGTGAAGTTGACTACAGACTATAACAATAGCTCGCTGGGTAAGACACCAAGCAGAAATAGTGGCTTTTACCGTGCAAGAGACTGTGGGTTCAAACCCCGTCCGGGTCAGATATACCTGTCATCTTTGACAATATTGTGTGTCTCACACAGGTGTATAGTGTTACTCCTAAATGGATTCAACACAATGTTGATTTCCTACTAACTGTCACTTCAGTGTCAGTCCTGAAACAACTGTATGTGTTTTATGACTTTCTAAATTCAATCATTGTTGTGGAACTTGCGTCATGGACTGATTGTGACAGATCCTGGAGGAAGCATTGAGCAGGTAGGTCCAACTGAGCCAACTGGCAAGACTGGTTCCATTATTAACTTTATTTTATAGTTTGAACTTGTTTGAACTTGACTTCAGTCATTATTTCAGTTGACAAAAATGTATATTTCTTTTAAGGTTTCACTTCATTTTGAAATTTAGATTTTTTTGCGAAGCTTTTCTCACAAGGCTTCACTGGACTGATACTGAAGAGCACCGTCAGACTCAATGATTCAAATACAATCACTTTTATATATCACAATAAAGGCATCTAAGCAATTAAGATACAAAACACAATTAAATGGTAAAAAAACAAAAAGGAATAGAATACTTGAAAACATGTTTTTTACTTATTACTTAGTTACATTCCACCACTGGGTCGGCCTGTCGTCCTGATGAAGAACATTCACGAGGAAAAGCAAACCTGGAAGATCACAAATGATTGGAACTTATTGTGGCCTTTTGTTCCACAGAGAACAACACAGATTCCCATTTCAGAACAAAATGAAACGTCGTTTTGTGTTTCCATAAATATCACCTTGATGGACAACAGGTGAAATGAAGACGAGGAGGAAGAACTGACATCAGCTGAGTTGTCGGCTTGTTTATTTATTAAAACTGGAGTCACAAAAATCTCATTAGAGCTGCAGCTCTGAGTGCCACCAGTCAGACTAATTAAGCAGAGCAGATAATTAATCCCAGCGTCCTTCTCAGAGGAAAATAAACTCTGCTGTTTTGACCTCGGGGCCAATTAGCTTCGAGGAACGATGACAACAAACTGCCGGCTGAGACTCCTGAAGGGATGAGCCACAGACTAATTAGATTTTACAGTTTAACCAGTTAAACATGTTCCTTCCTCTGAGATTCTGCTTCAGTAATGTAGCAGGAGGAGATAATTTCAGACTGTCATATTTGATTCATGTTCTTTAGGAGGAAATACTGCTTTGAAAAATACACCTAACATTTATTCTGAAGCACGTTTTTCTTTTGTTGCACACACTGTCATTGTCTTTTCTAACTGACAGATCAATATTAAACAAGTGTGACCTGGATCCAAATGAGATCAAAGAAAATATCAGCTTGGTGAAACTGAGCCAGACACAAGAAATAGCAGAATAAACCGCAGCGCTAATAAAGTTGTTTTTATTTGTTAAATAATTTGCCATTTAATAAAAAGGACAAGTCATCATGACATAAGAAACATGTAAGATTTTCTGATTTAATTAAATAAATCAATAAGTCATCAACAAGACGCAGTACTTCATCGAGTTTGACATTAGATAAGTGATGACGTGAAGGTTTTGTGGTTTAACAAGATAACCGGCTGCAACTAACAAGTTTCAGCATCACTTATTTACCAGTTGCTTCCTTGATTGATTGATTATTGCTTGGATCAATAAAGTGTCACAAAATAATAAAATGTCCACAATTTTTGCCAAATAAATGACTTGCATGTCACGTAAAACATAAAAATATCACAATTTCTTCTTTTCTTTCCTGGAGTCAACGGAGACATCGAAGTATTTCAGCTCTAATCTTCAGAATCACAGGTTGTAAATAAACTCTACATGAAGTCAGCGGGTTGATTAAACTCTGGAGAGGCTTTAGTTTGTCTGCTTTTTCTCTAACAGGCTCGGGGACATTTAAATTGGTTAAAACAGGTTTCAGCCAATCAGCGCTGCTGCGTTTGTGGTCAGTCGTCCTGTGGGACGTTTCGGTTTCAGGTATAAGATGGAGGGAGCGAGGAAGGAGTTCCTCCTGACGAGCAGCTGATGAGCCACAGCAGGTAGGAACGTTCACGTTGGGTCTGAAATATTTAACCAATAATTGATTTTAATGTGTTTGATCACTGTCTGTTAAAATCTTCAATCAGTCATCAGTCTGAGTTTATTAAAGTATTCAGTTTTAAATGCAGTTTTCCGACATGATGTTTCACTGCCTCGTGAATGTTTTCATGTGTTCAGTTTGTTTGCTCATTAATATAATTATGTCGTTCCTGTTTGTAATTCTGATTATGTATTATTATCATTGTTTTTTATTATTCATATGTTTATTATTTAACTATTTTGAGGTGAAATGGATTTGAAAGTTTTTGTAACTTATATGTAATCAATCAAATTTTACTTGAATATTTTCATTTTATACTTCTGCTGCATCATTCCAGAGAGAAATAGTGTTGTTTTTATGTATTTGGTAACAACTGCAGTTAATGACAGATTAAGATTTTACATACAAAATCTACAATCAACAAAATGTCAGCAGGTTATGTAACATGATGTAAAGTCACGCTTGGTGCTAACCTGCCGTCAGTGTCACAGGTGTCACAGGTGTCACAGGTGTCACTTCAGTGGGCGTCTGCTGTCAACATGAGTGCTGATCTCTGGCTTGTATGAGTCTGAACTGGAGGTTTGGAAAACACTTGTTATTAATTCTTCCATTCATGCATCCATCAGCTTACGTACGAGTGCCACCGCAGTATTTCCATGTTTGCAGCGAACACTGACTCAGTGGTATCCCTCAGCCTGGGATATCATTTAAAAATGGAAGTTTGATACGTGAACACTATTTATTTATTGAAGTCTAGTAACGGTGAACTCGGCCTGCATCATGATCAGGACTCACAGTGAGGTCTGACAGCACAGTCGTGCTCAACAACTACATGAAAACTAAAATCATGCTTGGTGAAATATGCACAGTCTTCATTCTTTAATGCTCTTTGATTTGATCTTGATCTCTACCATCGACTGTGCTGACAGGATCAGTTAGTTACCAAACAGTCTGTGATGATGACACAGCTCTGACTGATGAAATATGGATTTAAGATTTGAGTTGGCTGATATTTTTACAACTGAAAGGTGTTATTATTATTACACTGCATTGTGATGAATATGTGTATTTATGAATAAAATAAATCTCCACTGTTCTTTTCAGCAACAAGTTATGACCACAGCCACGACAGCAGCAACAGAACATCTACATGCAGAGGTAAGTGAAAAATATAGTGTTTGTGATTTGGGTGAAATTAAACTTTAATATGTCATTAGTGATTAACTTATACTTTAATAATTAAAAAAATAATCTCAGTGAAAACACATTCTTCTGATTTCAAAGATTTTCCTGAAGATGTTCACTGATGCTGATTCTTAAATAAGTTTGATGATCATATGAAAACGGACTGTTGTGAATGTGTTGGCTGAGTCACAGAACAGAACAGTCACGTGCATGTCGTCGTCTATAATCTGATTAATTAAAGACACGGATGAAACGGTTCGGTTTTTGTTTTCTGTCTGGACCGTTACTGCTCAGGTGAAGCCTCCACCATGTTGGATGTGTCGCTGGGCAACAACTTCTCCCACAGCGCCTTCGTGTTCAGAGGTTTTCCTGCGCTGCAGAAACACCGCCGGCTGCTGGCGCTGCCGTTCTCCGCCTCCTACCTGTCAGCGCTGCTGGGAAACTCCCTGCTGGTGTACGTGATCCGTAGCGTGGAGAGCCTGCACAGCCCCATGTACCTCCTCATCTGCACACTGTGCATCGTCGACGTTCTCATGGTGACCGCCATCATCCCCAAGATGCTCCTCAGCCTCCTGTTCGACAGGGATGAGATCTCATTGGCTGGCTGCTTGACTCAGATGTTCTTCACTCACTTCCTGTCCTCACTGGAGTCCACGTTGCTGTTGGCGATGGCGCTGGACCGTTACGTTGCCATTTGTCAGCCGCTGCGCTACACTGAAATCATTGGCTCGTCCATGTTCGTGAAGCTGCTGCTCTTCACTCTGGTCCGCAGCGGCTCCATCATGGCCACGCTGGTCAGTTTGGCAGGTTCGCTGTGGTTCTGTGGCTCCAACATGATCCAGCACTGCTACTGTGACCACATGGCTCTGGTCAGCCTGGCGTGTGACAGCACGGACAAAAGCAACGCGGCAGGCCTCGCCGTGATCGTTTGCTTTGTGGGCGTTGACATACCGCTCATCTTCCTCTCCTACATGAAGATCCTGAGCGTCGTCCTGAAGGCAGCAGCGGCCGACGAGGACCGCTGGAAGGCGTTTCACACCTGCGGCACTCACCTGATCGTCATGATGTGTTTCTACCTGGTGGGAAGCGTCACATTCCTCTCTCACAACCTGAACCTCCCCATACCGACCGACGTCAACACCTTCATGGGACTCATGTACATTCTGTTCCCAGCGACAGTCAACCCCATCATCTACGGCGTTCGGACCAAAGAAATTCGAAACGGCTTTTTTAGGATTTTTAAACACAGAAGGAAAACGATAAAGATGGTGAAAGTTTCTCCTGCTGGCAAACGACAGACGTGAAGGTTTCCTGCTTAAGGTAACATGTTACGTCACTCAGTGAGGAAGTTCAGATCTTGACATCACGTTGGGTTTTGATATTTATCAAAAGTAGTGTTTTACGCTGTCGATCATGTTTGATGGGTGTGTTTTATACGTAAGGATTAAAACATCGTTCCACCAGACTCACACCTCACCTCAGAACTCACCAGCCATTGGTCAAGAAAGCTAGCTGCTAACTGTTAGCATCAAAGTATGTGCAGATTTAGAGGTGACCAGGCTTCTGCTTCAGTTTCAGCACGGTGCTGTCTGAAGCTGCTCTGTTGGTGTCACAATAATTTCAGGTCACACTTTAAAAATCGACGGTTCTCTGTCGTACATACGTCGACTAAATGCAAGTTTGAATCATTAAATTCTTCTTCTTTTGGGTCCAAAACTGTTTCATTGGTGTCTGAATTAGAATGTTTTATCTACATTATTACAGCCGTTACTGAAGGAAGGAAGACAAACATCAAGAAAACATGCGTCCTTCAGCTGCTGAATGTTGGCGTATCAAGTCTCCTCGTCCAGCAGGCCACTTCAGGATCGTTTGTTCTAATCTTTATGTCAGAACATCACAATTGTCAAACACACTTGTTGCCACAAACGTCCCTTTATTAAAGATGCAGTGGAATATACAGGTTTCCTCCAGGCCCTGTCAAAATAAAAGCCAATTCAATCATTGTTACAGATGTGTTGTGTTGTTTTTGACCTTTATCCTGTGATGTCGTGCTAAAGTGAAAAAAACAGCAGTTTCATTCAGTCTGTCACACACACACACACACACACACACACACACACACACACACACACACACACACAGTAGTAATAACACAACTGTACACTGACTCACATGGACGTTTCAGTCATTGTTCTACTTCCAACGTTCAAATTAAAACTTTGTTTCGTAAAGTAAAATGTTCAGTAATTACACACTGTGTTAATTTGTCTGATACGTCACATGAATAATACACTCGTTAAAGGTGTTCTTTAACTGTTATAACACTTCCTGTTTGCTTCACGTCCCTGATGATCATTTTCTGAATCATCCAGCTGATTTTTGATTAATTTCTTTTCTTTGACGCTGTTCGTTAAAATCAGCCTGCAGACAAACAAACATCCTTTATGCTTCTCTATGCCTCTGATGGTGCATTCAAGGACACTCGTGTATCAGACACATGAGCGTCAGCTGGGCAACGTTTGGAGTCATCACATCTCACCTCCTCTGTAGTTGTTGTCAGGACAGTTTTATTCTGAACGATAACTTGTTTTTTATGTAATAAAGAGGAAAAATACAGGACATTAAATTCACAGTTACAGGTTTTTGACAGTTATGTTGGTTTCCTTTTTCGACCAGTTTTAAATACTCGTGTGATGAAACCTGAGTTTCAGCTCAGATACAAGTACTTTAATAAAAACCAGAAAACTGCCTGACAGACAGTCTCACAGCAGATCTCTCTAACTAGACTTTACAATAAGAACCAGAACATTTTAAGAACTTACATGGGAACAAATGAGGAAAAGACTGCTGCTTAACCATCAGTTAATGAACCTGTCTTTAATTCAAAAAGATGAACTTGGATGTTTTTAGACTTTCAAATGAATCCTAATTAAAGCCAGTATAATAATCTGCTCTATACTTTGAATTGTCAGTAAGAACTCGGACTGGAGATCCTCAGAACCGGCACCAGGCCAGAAACATCTCATTTATTACTAATTAGTTTACACATTAGTTTCTCTTTGAGTTGAGACACTTAATATTGAGTAGTTATTAGTGCTTCATTAGTTAATCATCATCAGGTGTGTCGTTACTGAGGAATATACCTGACCATTATTTAAAAGGGAATTCTGGTATTTTTGAACCTGGGCCCGATGTTCACTTGTTCTGGTGTGTAAACGGTTCAAACTAACCAAACACCTCAGTATTAAATACTTTACACACCAACACATGTAAATATAAGGCCCAGGTTTAAATATACTTTTAATAAGTGTCCTTTTCCCTGTTATTACTGATTAATTCCTCACTTGTTTCTTGATTAACTAATCATTAGCTACTCATTAAGTAACAGTTAATTAGCAGTTAGTTCCCTGGTAAGTTTGTGTCTCTTCTGTGTTTTTGTATATTTCTATAGACTGAAGAGAAACCAGCAGCTGACTGAAACGATCTGAATACTGATGATGGTTGAGAAAATGATCCATAACAAACTATGCTCCTTTAAAATCAAGGCCCTCCTCTTTAGAGGTTGATTATTCATGACATTAATTAATCATATAAAGTACTGATGTATATCATGCAAAAGAGGCCACCAGTTCCTCTTAGCTGATCGGTGGCTCTCTCTGACAGTTTCAGGTCCTCTCGGCGGGTCGACTCTTCTTCTGGTGTTTCTTCACGCTCTGCAGCTTCGTCTGCACACACTGACTGTTAACATCAGCTGGTGAACTGTTCCAGATCAACCAAAGTTGGCAGTGTTGTTGTTGTTAATGAAGACCCTCTGATACGACACATCGAAACTAATCTCAACACAACGTTACTCCTGTTCGGTCCCTAGTGGAAACACATAGAACAAAGTGACATTAGAGGCATGCTACCAGCCGTCGTTACGATGCCGCAGTCGCCGGTTCGAGTCTCCGGCCGGCCGACGAAGGAGGGGAGAGCTGCTCCGTCTGAAAACACAACTGACGTCTACGCTGCGGTATTCTAGCTTTTTACACCTGGCAGGACGCAGAGAGAGGACGAACATTAACGAGAACACAAACACGGCACCGCCGAGTGTTTAAAGGGTGTCCAGACTGTGGTTTGACCTAAAGGTGACCTCCGTTAGCTCCACACTACAAACAGCAGCGAAACAACAACAGCAGCACGGCAGCGGTGACGCTCGGCGCCTTTATCTGTCGTTGAGTTTGGGAGAGTCCACCGGCTCCTCGTCTTCGTCCTTGTCGTCCTTCGCCCCGATCAGCCTCTGACGGGCAAAGTCCTCGAAGATGATGTCATCATCGCTGGGGGAGAGGAAGGAGAGGGTTAAGATTGTTAATTCAAGACAAAACTATCAAAGACCCGGTTCAGATCCGTCCTGAGTGATCAGGTCACACCTGGACAGCTCTAATTACAGGTGTGAATGAGACACTTGAAGGAGCGCCGACTCAACTGACATCTTCTGTGAAACAAGAAGAAGAAGAAGAAGCCAAAACAACAGGCAGGATGGATAAAGTCACCACAACAGCACCAGACTCCCTTAACAAATGTGGTGATTTTAAGAGTTGTTGAGTTAAAACAAACTTTCTAACGTAGTGAAACTGTGTCTCTGACAGATTCTAACTGGTTGTGTCCTTGTTGTAAATTCAGCATTAAATCAGAAGCTGAAGTTGTTTGTCTCCTTGTACAAAGTGTCAGTTTGTGGCAGCATGTCTGTACCAGCCTGTCTGCTTCTGTGTCTAAAGTGCTAAAGTCTTACCTGCCAACACTGATCAGCTGTTTGAACACACTGTTTACACTGATGTCACCATTTACACTCCATTTATGAAAGAAGAAACATGTTATTGATCTAAACATGTCACATGTTACAAAGACACTAAACAGGAACAATATAGGCTCCTTCTTTGTCCCCGTGGAGAAAGTCCCCAGACTCCCTTAACAAATGTGTCAGTTTAGTGAGTTGTTGAGTTGGAGACACTTTATAAACTCTGTGAAACTCTGTCTCTGACTCATTCTGCATTATTTGGACCTTCTTGTTAATTCAGCAGATGTTCTACATGAACTTCTTTCTGTCTTTGAGTAGAAACATGGAGTCTGTTTGTCCCAGAGATGGATGGGTTTGTTTCATACAGAGCAGGAAGTGACATCAGATCCCAAGTGGTCACTCAGGACGGATTTAGCAGCAGGTCTGAACTGGGTCAAAGAAACATAAAAAAGTCCAGATTTGCCACAAAGGCAGGAAACGGTAAAAGGTTTAGAGACAAAGAGGACAAAGACAAGTGAAACCGATGTGTTGAGCCACGAGAGGAATCAAGTCCCTAAATTAGATTTCCTCCACCAGAGTCAGATGAACAGATGATATCAGTTTCATGTCTGTACACAGATCAGCTGAGCAGACAGCCTGGAGGCAGAGCGAAACTGCCTCAGCAGAGAAAAGGTCCAAAAAGATGAAGTGCAGAAACATGAGTGTGTCGGTCCGTTCATATCGAACCAACACTGAATGTTCCTCCTCACAAGTATTTCATTTCTGCTGCTGGTCAATACATTCTTATTTATTGTTTTGTGGTTATGTGAGCGTGAACTAACGAGCAGTAAAATGCAGAGTTGCCTCTCGTCGGCTCATTCTCTGAGTCTCCGCTGACAGCAGGATGAGTTTACAGCTTACAGCCCATTTCCTGCTGCAGCGAGCATTAAGACGCATTAAGGCTGAGACTCCGGAGACGAGTCCATCACAGCTAATGCTTCAGCAGGCGGAGAGGAAACCCTCTCTGCTGTCAGGGTTATTGACGAGGCCGTAAACCAGAGAAGAGCCAATCAGATCACAGAGGAGGACAGACGGACAGACAGTCAGTCAGAGAGAGACGGCTGCTTACTTTGTGTCAAACTGGATCAGGTTTGTGTCGATCTGAGCTTCATCTGGAGCTGCAGAGAGAGCGAGCACGTTAGACAGTGAACACACAGCGGAGGGAGATTTAAAGACGTCGTCATGAAACATGCTTCTAGCTCTTATCAGTGTGTAGATCTCTGCCATATTAACCACGTTGCATATTAACAAAGACAGATGTTAAAGGAAATGAAACACTTCCTCAAAGACTCATACAGCAGCTCAGGCTCTGACTGTGGACGACTGCTGGCACGTGTTCAGTGGAGGCTGTGAGGTCCTCCACTTACAAAATGTTTCCGTTTTGTTATCATTTTGAACCATTATAGTACAAATACTTCATGACTGTCCTTCAGTCCATGTCTCCTGTCTCTGTCCTGTCCCTGAGTGTCTCTGTGTCTTCTCCTCTCTACATCTGAACACAAACACCTGAACTTTCTCCTCCTCACAGCTTCAGAACAGCCTCGTTACTTTAGTTTGATGCATCTGAGCTGAATTATGGATTATTGTTATTTCCCAACATCAGCAGACTGATGTCAACAGTCCTCAGTCTGTCCTCCAGGAGGCGTTCAGGTACTTGTGTGAAAGTAGAAGTACTGATCCAGCTTGTTTCCTCCAGTAAAGTAATCGAGTACAGGCTCTGACATGTCCTCAGACTATCAGAGTCTGAAGGACATCTGTGGTCAAAGCTAACTGAAGCTCACGTCATATTAATATAACTCAAAGACTATTAAAGTTAAAGGTAGAATCAGTAGAATTTGTCCCAGCTGTTCCTGAACGCACCACAAAGACAGCTGATTGTTGAGTCTCATTCCCAGGACGTCACATAGACACATGTTGGTTGACACATGAAAGTTGTGGAGTCAGTGTGTAAAGAGTCCGTCTGTAAAGAGTCCGTCTGTAAAGAGTCAGTGTGTAAAGAGTCCGTCTGTAAAGAGTCGGTGTGTAAAGAGTCGGTCTGTAAAGAGTCGGTGTGTAAAGAGTCCGTCTGTAAAGAGTCGGTCTGTAAAGAGTCGGCGTGTAAAGAGTCGGTCTGTAAAGAGTCGGCCTGTAAAGAGTCGGCGTGTAAAGAGTCGGCGTGTAAAGAGTCGGCCTGTAAAGAGTCGGTGTGTAAAGAGTTGGCGTGTAAAGAGTCGGTCTGTAAAGAGTCGGCGTGTAAAGAGTCGGTGTGTAAAGAGTCAGTCTGTAAAGAGTCCGTCTGTAAAGAGTCGGTCTGTAAAGAGTCGGCCTGTAAAGAGTCGGCGTGTAAAGAGTCGGTGTGTAAAGAGTCGGTGTGTAAAGAGTCGGTGTGTAAAGAGTCGGTCTGTAAAGAGTCGGCGTGTAAAGAGTCGGTCTGTAAAGAGTCGGCGTGTAAAGAGTCGGTGTGTAAAGAGTCGGCGTGTAAAGAGTCGGTGTGTAACGAGTCGGTGTGTTGAACGTTATAACTGAGGCTGTGCTGTTTCTCGGCTGCAGGCTGATCTCAGCAGACCAGCTGTCTGGAAACATCTCAAGTCTCCAGCTGCTTCAGCTGTTCAGCAGAACGCTGCAGCTCGGTTTTGTTTTTGTTGAACTGTTCCTTTGAATTTCAAAATCAAACCTGTGAACGCTGATCTAAACTGATTTCCGAGGTTCTGTCTGTGTTTCGTTGAGCGGGAGATGAACATGTTATTTCAGATGAAGCGAGACTCACCGTCTCTGAAGAAGGACTCTTCTAACGGCTTCGGGTGCATTAATGTGAACGGCAGCTCGACGGAGACGTCGCTGGAAAACAAATGATCAGGTTATAAAAACACCAATAATCCACCGCAGCTTCATTAACACATCTATCAGTGTGAACATCAGCCCAGTGAGGCGTTCAGGTGACCTTTGTAAATCTCAGTGTGTGTTTGAATGTGTGTGTCTCTGATGTGACATCACGTGAAAGGTTACCTCGCCGCCAGATCTCCCAGGAGCCTGAAATCAATAAACATTTAACAGCTTCAGCGTTTCTACTGGTTTCTATTGATGATCTCATTAACTGTCACAGGTTTAACAGAGCTGTTAAAGGCCGACTCCTGTGTGATGTGAGGCCGTTAACGCCGTCCGAGGAGGATCGTTATAATCAGAGCGCCCAGATGTCACAGCGTGAATCACACAGATTCATCTTCAGACAAACGGTCACATCGGTTCTAAAATGTGTTCGTACTTCAGGATTTAAACAAATGTTTGTGATGAAGAGACAAAGCGTGCAGCGACGGAGGGACGAGCAGAAACCAGAGATTCACACTGAAACAGCTCCAGTCACGTCTCAGTCGGCCTTTAACGCTCCTCTCAGCTGATCGTTGGTACTGACCCGCCTCGGGACACCACCAGCTTCACTTTGACTTTGTAGGACACGATGATGCCGAGGATCTCCTTATTGGCTCCTTCTCTCAGCCTGAAAACAATCAGACCAATCAGCAGACGGACACTGAACGAGTCTCCTCACTGAAGTGAACCTTTCTCTTTGTCTCAGTGACTTTAATGACAATAAAGTTTAAATCTAATCGAACGCTGTGGAGACTCAGTGACCCGAGTCATTTTTCTTTGGGCAGGTCATTAAAATCCTGCTTATTAACATGAATTAACAACCATCATAAAATGTTTGTTAGTTTATCAGATTCATAAGAAAACATTTTATTGACGTTATTAACGAGTTTCTTACTACTGAGTTTATGACGTCACTGTTCAGCCTTCACTCAGCCGACTCATTAACATTCTTTATCTGAGCACTAATAAACGGGTCATTATGTTTTTGCATTAGCAGGTCTAAAGCAGATCAATGCCTCGTTAGTAATCGATTGATTGTTCGATCGATGCATTTTATTTTGAAAATGTAAAAACAAACAGTAAAATAAAAGCTTTTCAAAAACACGTCAAGAAGAAGGAAATGTTTTCACTTCGTTAATCTGATCACTGCCTCATATTAATTTATGTTAATCAGCATGTTAGAATTAACAACGTAATAAACTCAATCAGTGTGTTTATAATGTTATAAACAATATTAAGATATTTTTACAATATTATTAACATTCTTAAGCATCTTTAAACTGTAAACAATTATTTAAGGGGTCTTAATATAACGAGTTACACAATTAGACTGAGTCTGTGAATAATTAAACTAAAGTTTGTCTCCAGACTGAAGCTTTTGGTGCCTTTTGTCTTTATTTGCACCTAAAAGAGCCAAATTTACTCCAAACAGGTAGAAATATGCCCTCAGTGATATTTAAGTCCACAGAGCTGAGGACAGTCTGCATCCACCGACACGGATGATGAAATCTACTTCCTGTCCCTCAAAGCTCGAGCAGAGCTGAAGAAAGTTTTCTTCTGTTTGGTGAGTTTACATGTTCGACATTCTTCATCTTACGTATGTTATGAGCTGATTATATGAATATTGTCCTTCAGTGTGTGTGTGTGTTGGACTCACAGTGTGCTGGAGGCCAGGTTTGTGTCCTCATGCTTCAGTTTTCCGTCCAGAGCGAGGCCTCGTTTCTCTCGGTTGTTGGCCAGAAACGGAGTGAGAGTGAAAACTTTACAGAAAGTCGAACTGGGAGCGACGACGTCACTGAGGACAGAAAACATGCTGACGGTGACTAAAGCAACAAAACAGTTTGAGAGGTGATCTTCTGAAATAACTGATGTTAGAGGCAGAGACACTCAGAGACAGAGACTGCCACAGCTACGCACCTCCATCACTGCCAGTTAAAGACAAACAAGACGAAAACTAATGAAATAATTAAGAGAAATAAAAAGTCAAATGTAAATAATAATTATGACTCTTTATCTCAGTGTTGTATCCAAGTCAACTGGACACGTTTCACGTCTCATCCAAGAGTCTTCACTTCTAACTGACTGGACGAGCTGCAGGGTTTTAATCTCTGTGTGGGAGTGTCCTAACATGATGTGGGAGTGTCCTAACATGGCGTGGGAGTGTCCTAACATGATATGGGAGTGTCCTTACATGATATGGGAGTGTCCTTACAGAGTGTGTGAGTAAAGACACACCATGTAAGGACTCACACACTCTGTAAGGACTCTCACACACTCTGTAAGGACTCTCACACACTCTGTAAGGACTCACACGCACTCTGTAAGGACTCACACATTCTGTAAGGACTCTCACACACTCTGTAAGGACTCTCACACACTCTGTAAGGACTCACACATTCTGTAAGGACTCTCACACACTCTGTAAGACTCACACACACTCTGTAAGGACTCTCACACACTCTGTAAGGACTCACACATTCTGTAAGGACTCTCACACACTCTGTAAGGACTCACACACTCTCTGTAAGCACTCACACACTCTGTAGGACTCTCACACACTCTGTAAAGACTCTCACACACTCTGTAAGGACACTCCCACACTCTGTAAGGACTCACACACACTCTGTAAGGACTCACACACTCTGTAAGGACTCTCACACATTCTGTAAGGACTCACACTTTCTGTAAGGACTCTCACACACTCTGTAAGGACTCACACACACTCTGTAAAGACTCACACACTCTGTAAGGACACTCCCACACTCTGTAAGGACTCACACACACTCTGTAAGGACTCACACACACTCTGTAAGGACTCACACACATTCTGTAAGGACTTTCACACATTCTGTAAGGACTTTCACACACTCTGTAAGGACACTCACACACTCTGTAAGGACTCTCCCACTCTCTGTAAGCACTCACACACTCTGTAAGGACTCTCACACACTCTGTAAGGACTCACACACTCTGTAAGGACTCACACACACTCTGTAAGGACTCACACGCTCTCTGTAAGCACTCACACACTCTTTAGGACTCTCACACACTCTGTAAGGACTCTCACACACTCTGTAAGGACACTCCCACACTCTGTAAGGACTCACACACACTCTGTAAGGACTCACACACTCTGTAAGGACTCTCACACATTCTGTAAGGACTCACACTTTCTGTAAGGACTCTCACACACTCTGTAAGGACTCACACACACTCTGTAAAGACTCACACACTCTGTAAGGACACTCCCACACTCTGTAAGGACTCACACACACTCTGTAAGGACTCACACACACTCTGTAAGGACTCACACATTCTGTAAGGACTTTCACACACTCTGTAAGGACTCACACACACTCTGTAAGGACACTCACACACTCTGTAAGGACTCTCCCACTCTCTGTAAGCACTCACACACTCTGTAAGGACTCTCACACACTCTGTAAGGACTCACACACTCTGTAAGGACTCACACACACTCTGTAAGGACTCACACACTCTCTGTAAGCACTCACACACTCTGTAGGACTCTCACACACTCTGTAACGACTCTCACACACTCTGTAAGGACACTCCCACACTCTGTAAGGACTCACACACTCTCTGTAAGGACTCACACACACTCTGTAAGGACTCACACACTCTGTAAGGACTCTCACACATTCTGTAAGGACTCACATTTTCTGTAAGGACTCTCACACACTCTGTAAGGACTCACACACACTCTGTAAAGACTCACACACTCTGTAAGGACACTCCCACACTCTGTAAGGACTCACACACACTCTGTAAGGACTCACACACACTCTGTAAGGACTCACACATTCTGTAAGGACTTTCACACACTCTGTAAGGACTCACACACACTCTGTAAGGACACTCACACACTCTGTAAGGACTCTCCCACTCTCTGTAAGCACTCACACACTCTGTAAGGACTCTCACACACTCTGTAAGGACTCACACACACTCTGTAAGGACTCACAAACTCTCTGTAAGCACTCACACACTCTGTAGGACTCTCACACACTCTGTAAGGACTCTCACACACTCTGTAAGGACACTCCCACACTCTGTAAGGACTCACACACACTCTGTAAGGACTCACACACTCTGTAAGGACTCTCACACATTCTGTAAGGACTCACACTTTCTGTAAGGACTCTCACACACTCTGTAAGGACTCACACACACTCTGTAAAGACTCACACACTCTGTAAGGACACTCCCACACTCTGTGAGGACTCACACACACTCTGTAAGGACTCACACACACTCTGTAAGGACTCACACATTCTGTAAGGACTCTCACACACTCTGTAAGACTCACACACACTCTGTAAGGACTCTCACACACTCTGTAAGGACTCACACACTCTGTAAGGACACTCCCACACTCTGTAAGGACTCACACACACTCTGTAAGGACTCTCACACACTCTGTAAGGACTCACACATTCTGTAAGGACTCTCACACTCTCTGTAAGCGCTCACACACTCTGTAAGGACTCTCACACACTCTGTAAGGACTCTCACACACTCTGTAAGGACTCTCACACACTCTGTAAGGACTCTCACACACTCTGTAAGGACTCACACACACTGTGTAAGGACTCACACACTCTGTAAGGTCTCTCACACACTCTGTAAGGACTCACACACTCTGTAAGGTCTCTCACACACTCTGTAAGGACTCACACACTCTGTAAGGACTCTCACACACTCTGTAAGGACTCTCACACACTCTGTAAGGACTCACACACACTCTGTAAGGACTCACACATTCTGTAAGGACTCTCACACACTCTGTAAGGACTCATACACTCTGTAAGGTCTCTCACACACTCTGTAAGGACTCACACACACTCTGTAAGGACTCACATATTCTGTACGGACTCTCACACACTCTGTAAGGACTCACACACTCTCTGTAAGGACTCACACACTCTGTAAGGATACTCCCACACTCTGTAAGGACTCACACACTCTGTAAGGACTCTCACACACTCTGTAAGGACTCACACATTCTGTAAGGACTCTCACACACTCTGTAAGACTCACACACACTCTGTAAGGACTCTCACACACTCTGTAAGGACTCACACACTCTGTAAGGACACTCCCACACTCTGTAAGGACTCACACACACTCTGTAAGGACTCACACACACTCTGTAAGGACTCTCACACACTCTGTAAGGACTCACACACACTCTGTAAGAACTCTCACACACTCTGTAAGGACTCACACACTCTGTAAGGACACTCCCACACTCTGTAAGGACTCACACACACTCTGTAAGGACTCTCACACACTCTGTAAGGACTCACACATTCTGTAAGGACTCTCACACTCTCTGTAAGCGCTCACACACTCTGTAAGGACTCTCACACACTCTGTAAGGACTCTCACACACTCTGTAAGGACTCACACACTCTGTAAGGACTCTCACACACTCTGTAAGGACTCACACACACTCTGTAAGGACACACACACTCTGTAAGGACTCACACATTCTGTAAGGACTCACACACACTCTGTAAGGACTCTCACACACTCTGTAAGGACTCTCACACACTCTGTAAGGACTCACAAACTCTGTACGGACTCTCACACTCTGTAAGGACTCTCACACACTCTGTAAGGACACTCACACACACTCTGTAAGGACTCTCACACACTCTGTAAGGACTCACACACACTCTGTAAGGACTCACACACACTCTGTAAGGACTCACACACACTCTGTAAGGACTCTCACACACTCTGTAAGGACTCACACACACTCTGTAAGGACTCTCATACACTCTGTAAGGACCCTCACACACTCTGTAAGGACTCTCACACACCATTTAAAAGCCTGCGTCTCCTCCCGTTAGTTAGAAGTGAAGAAGTCTCTTGGACGAGACATGAAATGTCTTCAAAAAACTGAATCAAGTTCAACAACATCAACTTTTCTTCTCTACCTGTCAGAAATGGTCTTCATCACACCCTCTCTGAAGGAGCGGGGCTCAGGTATCGTTCTTTCAGCTCATTGTGTCGTTAACATCAATCAAACTCTTTAGAGTAAATAAATCCACTATATGGTCGTTGGAAAAGTATAAATGAAATGTTGTGTTACTGCTTCAAAGTGTTCAGTGTGGTGAGAAGGGAACTCACTCTGACTCCTCGGTGGCCACGGGACATTTGTACTGAGCCGTGTTGAACAGGCAGATGTCTGCGTACTGTCGCACTGCAGGAACACACATGTCATCAGGAACACACACATCATGAGGAACACACACATCGTGAGGAACACACACGTCGTGAGGAACACACACGTCGTGAGGAACACACGTCGTGAGGAACACACGTCGTGAGGAACACACACAGGTTGGGACTCACCTGAGATCTTCATCTTCTTCACGGTCTTGTTGGTGTTGTTGGTGACATGGACGTTGACGCTGATGGGCTCCCCGTGGTAATAGATCTGAGGCACAAAGGTCAGAGAGGTGTTACGATCAATGATCAGCTCAGGACTTTGATCAAAGTTTGGTCATGATGTCGACTTGAAGGAACGTCTTTTCAGATTTGTTTGGGGCTTCTGGAGACTCAGATTACGAGCTGTAGTATTTTAGTTGTTTTTTAAGGCTTGGGGTGAGACTGAAGATAAGTGATCCTGCTGAAGTCACAGGCTGACAGCAGAGCTGCTGCTGTGGTCTGAACGTCCACAGGTCTGATTCAGGTGATTACTGTCCACACGAGACGGTTTATTGACCACAGAATCGTCACTCTGCTGCTGTTTTAAACACCAAACTGATGCAATGATCCTCAGTAATGTTCTCAAAGTGATGCTTCACTCCCTTAAAAAGACTGAACGGATCCTTCCTCCTTCCTCTACCCAACTTTGTATCTTCTGTTTGTGCAACAGAAATAAAGTGTTCTAGCTTTTTGTTGAAGAGTGTGTGGAAAGTTCAGGTGTGAGCTGGTCGGTCACCTCTTTGTCCAGTGAAGCCTCCAGGTGCAGAGGTTTGTCCGACATCAGGAACTGTCTGGTGGTCTCTGCCGTGGGCTGAGGACCCGGCTTCTCTGGAGCGTACTGCACCTTCCTGATCACCAGACGCACCGAGTTCCTGCGACAACAACACAACTCCGTCTCTGCTAACCAACCAGTGGTTTCATTCACAAATCATGTCCTCATTTTGTCCCCGACTCACTTTTACCTTTTGTGGATCTTCTCTTCAGCATTTTCTGCACAGAACGCTTTCACCTCGAAGTCGACTCCGCAGGCCTGAAGACGCACAACAGCAGGAAAATCATGTCTTTATTTATTCCTTTGTCAGCTGAGACGGAGACACGTGGTGCACAGGAGGAAGACATTTGTCCTGCTGCAGCTGAGAAAAGTAGAACGTGAGGTGTTTACCTTCCCGGTGTCCTCTGGGCCCGGCTGCAGGGTGACGGAACACGGCAGGTTCAGAGGAATCTGAGAACACAGCAAGATATAAAATATCTCAAAAAGATTCCAGATGACAGCTGCTGATATTCATTTAGACACGTTTCATGATCACAACGTATCGTCTTCATCACGGTCCCACTGTCATCTTCACCTCTTCACGAGCTTCAGAACTAAACCAGGGATTAAAATCACATTTATGGATCTCGTTGATTCAGAATGCTGTCGTACATTAAATCACTGGTGGAACAAAGTAACTGAGTACATTTAAGTTCTCTTCACTTTCTAGTGAAATATTGCACATCAGATGCCGTCAGTTACTTTAGAGATTTAGCTTAATAAATCCAAAATATATAATAAATAGATTACAAAGTTAAAATTAGACGAGACATATGTGATTTGTACTATAGCGCCGCCTCGAGCTGAATGACATCATCACCTTTCACAGCAGCGTTGGCGACACGTCTGATGGTACGACGTGAACTCGGTGCAGATTGATTCATGCAGCAAAGAGTTTTTTACAGCCACAGGATGGCGCTGTCATTGCCACACTTCATGTTGTTGTGCACCAAGTTTCATCTTCTTAAAGGCAACAGAAGTGCAGCAATAACATGTTACGTTGTGACTGTTGCGCCCCCTGGAGGTAGAACCGACATGACATTTTACAGCAGCACGCCTGATGATGGCGCCGAAGTTTGTGCTAATTGAATCATTCGTTAAAGAGAAACAGAAGTGTTTAATTAACAGCCACTTGGTCCTGTTTGTTTGTCTGCAGGCTGAGAGGAAAAACAGGAAGTACAGAAGCCCCATCAGGACAAACTTAAGTTGTTATCAGCTGTTTTTGAATTTTAGTTCATCTGATGAAGCCAGATGAGAGAGGAGGTTCAGGAGACGTACAGGACGCGTAGCGACGCGGGTCACGCTGCCTGTTCTCTGGATAACTGAGATATTATAATATCACCACATGTAAGAATCATTGTTATCTCCAAATATGAAGATAATAAATTCAATCACAGCTCACTGAACAAACCCACGTGTTTTCTGTCTGTAAACAAACGTAGTTATTCAACAGATTCATCAACGATGACAATAACTGCAGCCGACATCCAGCTGTAACTCTTCGCAAGAATTAAAATAAAAAACGTCACTTATGAAGTTTGTAAATTTGATCAGCAGCCTTTTCTTCATGAAACATTAAAGTTCAGATACGATCAATAAAATCAATATAAACATTTGTCTTCCAAACTTCTCCCCTGTCAGAGTCTGATCTCAACGAGCTCCACCAATCAAAATCTGTCAAATCATCGCTAACCTTCAACCGGAAATCTGAAACCGACCAGAAAGGAAATCCTGCCTGACAGGACGTGTTCGGGGCAACGACGGCCTCTTCATCCAGCTAATAAACGCTGATCAATCAATAAATGATTGATGACACACCCTGCTCACTGATCATGTCTGCCAGTACCTCGAAGGTGAACGGGTGGGCGTGTTCTCCCAGTTTTTTAATCAGCCGCTCCTGAAGACGCGTCAGGCTCTTCTTCTCTTCGGGCAGCGGAGGAAACGCCTGGATGTTCGCCACGAACAAGTCTTTACGAAACGTCAACCCGAGGACGTCCAAATCCTCACGACCATAACGGAACGCACAGGTCAGCGTCACAAACACTGCGGACAGAAAACACACATCACATCCTGAGAAAATGCCTTCTAGAAATATTTGAATGGAGGCTAACGGTGTCACTCGTTTCCAGTCTTTGTGCTAAGCTAGGCTAAACACATCCTTTCTCTGGACTGAACACACAGAAGTTTGACTGATCTCTGAAGACAGGTGATGATCTCATTGTTGAAATGCTCCTTTAAATCTGTGGCATGTTGACTAGAAAGAGCAGAGGCTCCAGGACGCCTCCTGAGGAAGGTGGAGAACGAGGGGATGTTTTTAAATGTTGGACTGCTCCTTTACCCCAACGGTGCTGAGCAGAGGTGGTTGGGATCCACGAAGCTTTCACAAGATCAACCTGGACGTCCGAAAACGTCCATCAGGATGTGATAAACAGTCGGATCAGTGAGTTCTATTCTATTCTGGACTCTTGTTTGCTGTCGCTTGTGAATAACTGGACAAATAAAACAATCTGAGGTCAAGAAATAAATATTTGGTCTTTTTTTTGCCATTTTATTTTCCAGTTTTTCTGTTTTGTTTGCTTTGTCACAGTGCTTTACAGTTAAGGAAAGTACCGAAGCCCTGGTGATCCATTTTCTTCTTCATGTGAAATATTTTCACAGATGGAAAAAAAGAATTAAACTCTTTCTCTTGAATCTCTGAGTTCCTCGCAGCTGAAAGCCGTTCGTGACGTCCTCCATAACCTCCCTAAGTCCTGTGCTGTAGAGGAAGATAGATCTGGGTGTCATCAGCATAACACTGAAAAATTAAATTGTGTTTTTGGACGCACACACGGTGGGTGAGTACTTTAAAGGCTGATTCCAGTATTTTTCATGCATTTTATACCTAAATCTGGGTATTTTTATACAAACAAAAGGTTCAGTTATATTTGCCGGTTGAAGATCTGAGGTCTGCTGCGTTCAAAGTTTTGATTAAAAATAAGACCACAAGATAAAACCTGACTGTTTCTATAAAATTCAATTACATATGAAATGTTAAAGTTTATGGTTGTGTTGACATATGACATCGAGGATACTGAACCATCTGTTGTTCTTTCTCACCTTTCCTCTCCTTCAGGTACTCCGGGTCGATCAGGACGACGCCGTCTGCAGGAGGACAAAACAAAAAGTCCATAAAGATCCAGAAGAGATCTGAACTTTCATCTGATTATCAGTAGCTTTTCTTTCAGGTATCATCCAAATCAGAGAGAGAAAGAATCAACGAGGAGCCGATAATCAATGATAATAATTCATGTTAACAATCAACAACAGTAAAGACTGATCTCACCGACGGGCTCCACCAGGTCCACGTGGTCCACAAAGTCTCTCTTCCCCAGATAGACAGTGAGCTGAGGGAGGAACAGCAGCCAATCAGAACCAGCTGTTAGTGCAGCAGCCAATCAGAATCAGCTGTTAGTGCAGCAAACAGCTAAATCAACCAGTCTGTTCAGATTTGAAATATTTTGTCTTTGTTAACGTTTCATTTCAAACAAAATGTGATGTTTGATGTCAGATCTGAAAATCCAAATTTCACTTGTGAACTAAACTGTTAACATGTGAAGATAAACTGTTAACATGTGAAGATAAACTGTTAACATGTGAAGATAAACTGTGACATGTGAAGATAAACTGTTAACATGTGAAGATAAAATGTGACATGTGAAGATAAACTGTGACATGTGAAGATAAACTGTGACATGTGAAGATAAACTGTGACATGTGAAGATAAACTGTGACATGTGAAGATAAACTGTGACATGTGAAGATAAACTGTGACATGTGAAGATAAACTGTTAACATGTGAAGATAAACGTCTTCACTTTTCACGAGTACATCAGAATTCCCACATTGAAATTTGCTTCCTCTCATGTGAATTCAACATTTTCCCACGTGGACTAAAATGTTCATGTGGAAATAAAAATGTGTGTGTTCTGCGTGTTGTGCTCCATCTTCTCTCAGGTGCTCATGACTTTGGTGGATGTGGTTGTTCAGGTTGTGAGTTTACTGTGTGTTCACTTATTTTTTGGCGCTTCCTGTTTCCAGGTTTTCTGTCTAATTGTTCACAAACTCTTCTGAGTGTGAAGGATTGAGAGGAGCTACCTGCTTCAAGTTCAGAGCAGATGAAACGTAGATGAGGACTCACCTTTCCATTGGGACTGGCTTTCTTAAACACCCTGAAAACAGACGGAGAGAAAAGCAGGTGAGTCATTTTTGTTCTCTCCTCAATCTCCTAATTTTCCACCAAAATGACTTTTTCATAAGACGTCTTTACCAACAAACAAAGATGGAATGTAACTAAGTACATTTACTCCAGTACTGTACTCAAGTACAATTTTTCTTGAGTATTTCCATCTTCTGTTCCTTTGTGCTTCCACTCCACTGCTTCTGTTAGCTGACTGTAGTTACTGGTTACATTACAGATGACATTTGAAATGAATGTATTTTCTCCTCCATCAGATAAACACAGTGATGTGGTGATCAGCTGACTCACAGTAGAAACACACCTGTAACATATCGATCAGTTACTTTACTGATACTTTCATACTTAACTACATTTAATATCGGGTACTTTTACTCGAGTACTGGGTACTGTTCACGTGTGACTTTCACTTTTACAGAGTAATATTTTACTTTTACTCGAGTTTGACTGTTGAGTATTTTTAACAGCTCTGGTCACAAATAACACCTTTAAAATCAATCAGAACCGGACTGACAGCCGGGTCACCGTGTCTCTGAGGGGAGTCCTGCTGCCATTCAGCACCACCATCATCTTCATCATCACCATCATCTTCATCATCACCATCATCTTCATCACCATCATCTTCATCATTACCATCATCTTCATCACCATCATCTTCATCATTACCATTATCTTCACCACCATCATCTTCATCACCACCATCATCTTCATCACCATCATCTTTATCTTCATCTTCATCACCACCATCATCTTCATCTTCATTATCACCATCATCTTCATCACCATCATCTTCAGCACCACCATCATCTTCGTCACCACCATCATCTTCAGCACCGTCGCCACCATCATCTTCATCTTCATCTTCATCACCACCATCATCTTCATCTTCACTACCACCATCATCTTCATTACCATCATCTTCATCACCGCCCCCTCCTCCTCAGCAGCTTCCTGTCTGCGAGCGTCTGCCTGCCTCGCTCTGACAGGATCCCCCCTCCTCTTCCTCTCTGTGTTAATGTTGTCATAAATTAGCTGCTGCGGCTCCATTAGCTTTCAGCTTCCTGCTGAATGGATCTTCATCAATCAGCAGCATCAGGACGCTGTTTTACCGGAAACCGCCGGGGCTCCTGGGAGCTCGTTCAGCAGCCGATTACCTGCTGGTCATCATCTCTGCAATTAGTGCAATTAGAGCGAACACGGAGCAGCTCTGTGATCTCACATCACACATCAGCTGGACTGTGTGAGTCCAGAACCAGTCGAGTCACTCTAACACTGGTATCGGGTCGCTGCAGCTCGTTAAGAAGCCGCCATGTTTGACTCTGAGCAACTGAGATCGACGTTTGTTTCCTCACGTTTAATAAATTGATTAAGAAAATAATCAGTAAATTAGTTGAAATTTTAAAAAAGTCAAATGAAACGTTTTAGAAAGAAGAATTGTTCTGTTTCCTTTTTTTAAATGTTTCATGAAGCTGTTGATGGAGTTTTCCTCATCGTCCAGCTGTTTGAAGTTCATATCGTGTCTTTAAAATGAAACTGAATCGGCGCATTTAAAGCAGAACACTTCTGTCTTCATCTGAACTGATGACCTCATATTTATATATTCATCACTGGGTTTGAACAAAGTAAAAGTCAATTTTCAACACTGCAGACTGATGAAGGTCCACGCTGCTGAGTCCTGTGATAACAAACTGAAGTCATTCAGCAGAACCAGCAGAACCATCAGAACTGTCAGAGACAATGAATTAAGGAGCTGATTGTTGTGCAGACACAGAGCGACGCCCTGTCTTCACTGTCAGAGCACTTTAGATTCAACACGGAGATAAACGGAGTGTAAACATGATTAAAGATTCATCGGACAGAACAGCCGGATGTGAGGATGCATCATGAGAAACATTCTGTCAGTTCATGTTTCAACACAACACAACCACAAAAACACACATGGCTCCTGTTAAATGTGCATTTCAAACATTTACAGATGCTTCAAAGTTCAAAAACTTCAGAAAGTTAACGTCACGCTCAGTCGCTCGCGTTTCGTCTCCGTCAAACTTCTTCTTCTAAATGTTAACTGAAGAAACATCATCGGCTTCGATGAACACAGACTGCTAGTGCTAATGCTAATGCTAGAGCAGCAGCTCAGAGTCTTTAGACGTTACAAGATAAACTTGTTATATTTGACAGCAAAGACTGACAGACTGAATCACACAGCACAGTGTTTGTACTTGTTCTAATGATGAGCTGGTCCTGTGGCAGCATCGTGCTGCTGGAGGGTTCAGCTCTGTGTCACTGCATCTCACATTAATCATCATGGGCGTTGGACTACACTCGTGGGACAAGTCCCACCCAGGGACACAGGAAGTCTCTCACAGTGGGGGTGGGCTGAGGGTAAGTCATGACGTCTTGGTAAATTCATGTGTTTTGTATTGACTTGAATGGTCAGGACAGCCTGGAAATAACTGTGACCAACAATCATCTGAGAACAATTTGCTCGACAGCAAACTGAAAACCAACATGTTTCAGGTCACAACAGCCAGGACAGGAAGTCGCCGGATTCCCTGAGCAAAGGTCTCAGTTTAGTGAGTTTTTGAGTTTATAAACTCTGTCTCTGACTAATTCTTCATTATTTGGAGCGTCCTTACAGGATGTGGGAGTGTCCTTACAGGGTGTGGTAGTGTCCTTACAGGATGTGGTAGTGTCCTTACAGGATATGGGAGTGTCCTTACAGGATGTGGTAGTGTCCTTACAGGATGTGGTAGTGTCCTTACAGGATATGGGAGTGTCCTTACATGATGTGGGAGTGTCCTTACAGGATGTGGTAGTGTACTTACAGGATATGGTAGTGTCCTTACAGGATATGGGAGTGTCCTTACATGATGTGGGAGTGTCCTTACATGATGTGGTAGTGTCCTTACAGGATATGGGAGTGTCCTTACAGGGTGTGGTAGTGTCCTTAGAGGATGTGGTTGTGTCCTTACAGGATGTGGTAGTATCCTTACAGGATATGGGAGTGTCCTTACATGATGTGGGAGTGTCCTTACAGGATGTGGGAGTGTCCTTACAGGGTGTGGTAGTGTCCTTACAGGATGTGGTAGTGTCCTTACAGGATATGGGAGTGTCCTTACATGATGTGGTAGTGTCCTTACAGGATGTGGTAGTGTCCTTACAGGATATGGGAGTGTCCTTACAGGATGTGGTAGTGTCCTTACAGGATATGGGAGTGTCCTTACAGGATGTGGTAGTGTCCTTACAGGATGTGGTAGTGTCCTTACAGGATATGGGAGTGTCCTTACAGGATGTGTGAGTGTCCTTACAGGATGTGGTAGTGTCCTTACAGGATATGGGAGTGTCCTTACAGGATGTGGTAGTGTCCTTACAGGATATGGGAGTGTCCTTACAGGATGTGGGAGTGTCCTTACAGGATATGGGAGTGTCCTTACAGGATGTGGTAGTGTCCTTACAGGATGTGGTAGTGTCCTTACAGGATATGGGAGCGTCCTTACAGGATGTGTGAGTGTCCTTACAGGATGTGGTAGTGTCCTTACAGGATGTGGTAGTGTCCTTACAGGATATGGGAGTGTCCTTACAGGATGTGGTAGTGTCCTTACAGGATGTGGTAGTGTCCTTACAGGATATGGGAGTGTCCTTACAGGATGTGGTAGTGTCCTTACATAATATGGGAGTGTCCTTGCAGGATATGGGAGTGTCCTTATAGGATATGGGAGTGTCCTTACATAATATGAGAGTGTCCTGACTTGATGTGGGAGTGTCCTTACATGATGTGGGAGTGTCCTTACAGAGTCGTTAGGGCCTGAATGTTACTGTGATGAAATCATCCACATGAAGCTGAGTCTTGACGTCACCTGACTCCAGGTGTGAGGTGTCAGTAGATGTGATTGTGTTGATGGTGTTTGCTGCAGTTTCTCAGTTCATCTGATCGATCAGGGCGCTCTGACAGAGAGGGAACACTAACTGACTGATCAATACCTGATCGTTGTGTCAGCTTGCTGCCTGAAGACTCCCCCGACACTGAAACTACAGCAGAGAGGCTCACACTGACACCTGAACGCCATGGCATCACAGCGTCACACCTGAGACTGGACAGAGAAGCTGAGGGAGGTTCTGACCTCTTAGCAGGTTTCTTCTCACTTCTACCAGAATAGAAGATGTTAAATGTTTCATATCCGAGAACGGAGCCGTCACTCCTCACAGGACGGGACTCATTGTCTCTGAATCCAACTGGGCGTCTTTGGTTTGTTTCCTGTGAGGCTTCATGTTCTCAGGAGGCCTGCAGACAACATGGAACTATGAAACTAAACACAGGCAGAGAGACAGGCAGAGAAACAGACAGAGAGACAGAGAGACAGACAGAGAGACAGACAGAGACACAGACAGAGAGACAGGCAGAGAGACAGACAGACAGACAGACAGACAGGCAGAGAGACAGACAGAGAGACAGGCAGAGAGACAGACGGGTCCCCTGACTGATGTCTCTTTACAGAGTCGACAGCTGGACGAGGAGGAGAAACACAAACTGAAACCAAATCGCTTTAAACTCGTCCCACTGAGCGAACACATCTCCAAAAGACGTCCAGTGGAGCCAGAATCAAAACTCTTTAGTCGTCTTATCAGCTGTTGACGTCCTGACAGGGTTCAGAATGAAGTCTTTACAATCTAATATAAGACGTCTTTTCAACTTCAGTCTCAGACGTCTAAAGTTTGTATGGCGGACAAATTTTACTCCATGCAGCAAAAACTCCAGCCTGGACCTGAACCTCAGCAGCTGCAGGAGGCGTGAACTTTACCAGGAGAGCTACTCATCAGCTTTATTGAGAAGCAACCTTCATCAGGTCGGCTGATGTTCCAAGATGTCTCACATCACACTGTGAAAACTTTAATCCTGATCGCTGCAAAGACGTCACAAAAACTTTGACTCCGGCTCCACTGGACGTCTTTTCAACGTGACGGAGACGAGGACTTGATGTCTCAATGGGACGAAGCTCATCTTGTGTTTTTTAGTAAAGTAGAGAAACAACGTTTGAAACGTTTTTCTTCTCTCAGACTCGTGGAAACAAACATCTTTAAAAAATGTAGGTGTTTCCTTTGGTTCACAGATTTAAACAGAAGGCCTCATTTGCATATTTAAACATGAAATATCAGAAAAATAATCGTCTTCATGGAAAAAATCAACTGGAGAAGTTTCAGTTCTGTTTTCAACGAGAGGCTGCAGAGCAAACCAAGATCCATCAGCTCCACCGGCCTCCAGTCCAAGTGACAGGACCAGAACCACACAATGAGACACACAGTGCAACAACAACACAACTCGTGGAGGACATGCTAACCGCGTAGCAACAAGGGAAGAAGCTCAGCTGAAAGCACATCTGAACCACACGGACCTTCAGTGGCTGTAACATGAAGCATGTTGTGACCCTGCTGATGTACGAAGTCTGATTTACTTTAAGATGTTGATCCGGGTCAGGGTCGTTCGGCGCTGTATTGTAGGCAGCCGGACCCGTCTCAGTTTTGAAGAAGTCTCGTGGACGAGAGACAGAAAGTGAAACTCGGCCAGTTGGACTGAGCGAAACTGTGGAGACGAAGAACGTCTCATTTCTTTTCTTATTAATCTGCTGCATCGTTTGGTTTTATTGTATTTTGTGTTTTCTGCCTGAATAAGATAGAAATCCTGTTTATTTGACAGGAGATGATGATGAGGAGATGATGATGATGAGGAGATGATGAAGAGGAGATGATGAAGAGGAGATGATGATGAGGAGATGATGATGAGGAGATGATGATGAGGAGATGATGATGATGAGGAGATGATGAAGAGGAGATGATGATGAGGAGATGATGATGAGGAGATGATGAAGAGGAGATGATGAAGAGCAGATGATGAAGACCAACAGAGCTCCTGTTTGTGTCTCTGAATTATCACTTTGGCATTTAACATTCATAGAACTAAACAGAGGTGAAGGAATAAAACTGCAGGTGGATTAAAACTCACATCCTGATGATAAACCTGCTCGATGTGCAGCGAAGTGATCACGAGTTTATTAACTGAGATTTTCTCTGGACCAGAATCCATCCATATTTCTACTGATCGGTTCTGATTGGGGCTACTATCTTTCTATTTCTGAATGTGTCGTCGTGGCTGTTGTCGACTCGTCTCCTGTCGACTCGTCTCCTGTCCTGAGGACGAACTCTTCCTGTGTTGGACTTTTCCCTCCTCTGACTGTGACGAGGCCTCGTCGCCTCGTCGCAGCTCAGAGTCTGAAATCTGCTCGTTACATTAATTTCTCCTCGTCGTCGTTAATAATTGTGAAGTTAGTGAAGGAGGTTCGGTGTGAACGAGCAGCAGCAGCAGTGTGAGCTGCTCTGTATGTCTGACAGATCTCACTGAGCTCATTAATATTCTGCTGACAGCACACACAGCCTGCAAACACACACACACACACACACACACACACACTGTAAATGTTCTGAGAACAACTTCAACAGACTCTGTTACCAGAACATTTCTGTTCGTGTGAGCAGTATTTGAGTCGAAGTAACTAATAAATATATTTACATGTTTGGACATTAAAGTGTTCTGATGTAATCTGTAAAGTAACAAGTAACTAAAGTTATCAGATAAATGGAGTGGAGTGAAGGATGAAGTAGCAGAACATGGAAATACTACCTAATCATTGTAATGACACACAGTAGTTGAGTAAATGTACTTAGTTACATTCTGCTAATAATAAACGATGGTTCAGCGTCAGGACAGCAGCTGTGATTGGCTGATTGGAGCCACGTAGCTCCAGGATGTCAGCCGATTGTCCACCATTTTGTATCCAACTATTAATTCTTTAGGCGACAAAACTCCTCGTTCTGTTTCTGCTTAGAAACTAAGAACACGTTAAAATCCCTTTGGCCACCAGAGGGCTCCACCTGCAGGAACATCTCCACCTGCAGGAACATCTCCACCTGCAGGAACATCTCCACCTGCAGGAACATCAGGACAGGTGTTTCCTGCAGGTGCTCAGTGTCACCAACACTTTAAAGACTCGACTCTTTCTCTTCCATCGAGAACGACTGATTGGTTCAAAACAATTCTTAAAAATTGAGATTACAGAAACAGACCCCCCCCCCCCCATGTTTCCTGTCTGTCTGTCCTATCAAAATAAAGGCAGGAATCCTCCAAAAGCAAAAGGAACACCAGCAGAGTGCCGCTGACACGGACGTCACACTGCTGGAGGTTCTGACAGAACGTTATGTAATGTTACAACAACACAGTGTGTGGTTCTCCTGCAGGAACACACACACACACACACACACACACACACACACACACACACACACACACACACTCTCTCTCTCTCTCTCTGTGTCTCTGAGGAACCAACAGCAGCACAACGATGTGAAGGAACCACAAACACAAAAAGCTCTCTGTATGTACACACACACACACACACACACACACACACACACACACACACAGAGACACACACACACACATTAAATCTTACCTGGTTCCTTTATCCACCATCCTGACGACGCCGACGAGCCGACAGCAGCCCGGACAGAGAGATGATGATGGAGGAGGAGGATGGAGGGATGCCGTCACCGTGGAAACTGAGGGGAGGATGTCTCTCTGTCTCTCTCTCTCTCTCTCTCTCTCTCTCTCTCTCTCTCTCTCTCTCTCTCTCTCTCTCTCTCTCTCTCTCTCTCTCTCTCTCTCTCTCTCTCTCTCTCTCTCTCTCTCTCTCTCTCTCTCTCTCTCTCTCCCTCTCTCTCTCTCTCTCTCTCTCTCTCTCCCTCCCTCGCTCTCTCTCTCTCTCTCTCCCTCTCGCTCTCTCTCCCTCTCTCTCTCTCTCTCTCTCAGCAGGAAGTCGTCGTCATGCCGTCAGATTCTCCTCAGCGGGAAGAAAAACCTCCATCTGAGCTCCGACTGAACAAACGACTGAATCCACCTCTCTGCTCCCCCTCCTCCCCTTTATCTCCCCCTCCTCCCCTTTACCTCCCCTCCTCCCCTTTACCTCCCTCCTCCCCTTCCTCCCTCCTCCCTTTATCTCCCCCTCCTCCCCTTTACCTCCCTCCTCCCCTTCCTCCCTCCTCCCTTTACCTCCCCCTCCTCCCCTTTATCTCCCCCTCCTCCCCTTTACCTCCCCCTCCTCCCCTTTAGCTCCCCCTCCTCCCCTTTATCTCCCCTCCTCCCCTTTATCTCCCCCTCCTCCCCTTTATCTCCCCCTCCTCCCCTTTATCTCCCCCTCCTCCCCTTTACCTCCCCCTCCTCCCCTTTACCTCCCCCTCCTCCCCTTTACCTCCCCCTGTCAGACTCATTAGCAGTAAAGTGTTTTCAACATGAAACAGCCGGAGGACAGGTTTTATTTCGGTGCCATCAGCGTCACACCGACAGCTGGACTCTGACCTCGTCGTCCCTCCACTAAATAAATATATTCAGATTATAAATCAGAGACTGAAACATGAAGACCAACTTAGAATTCATCTCGAGGCTTCACAGAAGACAAAACTGCGTCACAGAGCTCCGAGTCGAACTCCAGATCTTCTGTCATGTTGAGTCAACTTGAATAAATTAAAGGTGCATTATGTAAGATTTCACATATTGTCCAATCAAACGGGGCAGCGAATCACCAGAATAATGGCTGACTGCTGCTAACTGAAGCTGGCATTAGCCAGTTAGCTGGGTTAGCTGTGCAGCTAGTGGTCAGGACTAGGAGCTGAGATTACTGGGGACTGTTGGTGTTTACGCTGCTAGCATAGCTAGCTTGGCTAGCTGGTTAGCATGCTAACGTTAGTAACTATCTGCGAACTTTTAATACATTTTAGAATGTTTTCAACTAAAATTCTTACAATTTGCAGATGTGAGATTTATTACAGGAGACGGAATAACGAGAACTTCTAACAAAATAATAAACACATTATTTATTCAATCCGATCAGATCAATATTATTCATTTGTTACTGAATTTTTTCACGTTGAGTCAACATGGAAGGAGCATTAAGCATTAAATGTGACTTTACATTGACCTTATGTCATTAACTGAGATGGAAAATGAAGATATAATTAAAATAATTGAAGTCAACATTGTAGGCTAATTATTGGTGTCTGGGCTCCTGCAGGTCGGCGCCGCTGAGGTCGAGGCAGCAGCTGCTTCCCGTCTCCTCATTAAGGACCTCGGTGTGAAACAGCCTGCAGCTTCTTCATCGTCACGTCGTATTTTTAAAACTCGAGGACGACGAGACGTCAACAGTTTGACACAAAAACAGAAAGTAAACATGTGAGAGACGAAGGAGACGGAGGACGCAGGTGAGACACCAGAGTTTATTAGAAACGAAGAGAGTTTGTTCGTCAGCGTGTAAAAACATTAGAACAATGTTAAAACAGGTTTTCATCCTCGCTGACAGAAACATGAAGTCTGAGGATCATCAGCTCGGTGGACGTCAGAGACAAACTGCTGAGTGTCGTCTTCGACCCACAGAGACGACCGACTGTCTCACAGAGGAGTCACATCATAAAGACCTACAGGAGCTCGTTACCAATTAACTAACCTGATAACGAGGAGCTTTCATGTGTCTGTATGTAACGAGAACATGTAATCAGCCCTGTATCTGTGGACAGAGCTCAGCTCGTTCTGTCCCTATTTCTAGTCTTTATGCTAAGCTAAGCTAAGCTAAGCTAACCGTTTGGCCACTTGGGGGCAGCAGAAACAAGTTTCCACTCAGGAACATTCGACGTGTTTCTGACCGACAGACAAATGTTCACAAACGAGAAAACCACATTTTACAAAGTGAATTTAATCATTTAGATTCAGACGAGAGTTCGTCTGACAAACATGTAACAAACACGTTATAACACACAGTTATTATTATTGATCATGGAGCTCCTGTCAATCATCTCTGACGGCTGCAGAAATAAAATTCATCACGGCGAGTTGAGCTTCACACAGAAATCCCATCAGAGCTTTCAGTCACAGCACATGGTCTTCATCACCCGCCAGTAAGATACACTAGAAATATCATCAATACTTCAGAACAGATGTTCTTTGTTTACACCTGAACTTTATCTGTTAGCAGTGAGACATCGTGTCGTCCTGTCTGTCACCAGGATTATTACACTTATTACAAAAGTTCGAACTTTTTCTCTAAATTTGACTTATAGTTCTGGATTCATGAGAGGAAGTCACGTTCACCTGAGTGGACTGATGCTGACGTGGGGTCAGCGGTTCGTGTCGTTGGCCCTCAGTTTGGACCGACAGGCTGATCTGACAGCAGCAGGAAGAATAAACTCAGACTGAATCTGGATCATCAGATGTTTTGTTGCGCTCAGTTTCATCATTTATTTAAAAAAACTAAGAAAACGTTCCCTTTTTTAAATCCCCTGCAGGCACAAAGGTTCAAGACTCAACGAGCGGAAACAAACAGAACGATGTCACCGAATAAATAACACAGAAACTGGACCGCACCAGAACCCAGCCGGCGTTAACGAGCAGTAAAACACAGCTGAACATGACAAAGGAACAGAACAGGGACGAAATGAACCCGAACACACAGAAATCATCTCCATCCTCTTTTTTACATCATCAGTTGAGTTCTGAACCAGCAACTGGATCCACTGATCCCTGCAGGTCCGAACCCGGCAGAGCTTTTTATCTGATTATATATATATTTATTATCTGAGCGTTTTAAATGACTGTTTTCATTGTTGATTAAACTGTCGATGATTTTCTGGATTCGTTGGTTCTTGGGTGTTGAAGCGTGTTGCTGAGTGAAGACTTGACCGTCAGAGGAGCAAAGATTCACAAACTGACAGCAAGTTTTTACTTTCTGTCTTCAAAAAATGACTCAAACTGACGAATCAATGATCTCAATAGTTGGCAGTTACTTTAATAGCTGACGACGAATCAATCGATCGACGTATCGTTGCAGCTCTCGCTAAAATAAACCAAACTAAACTCCTCTCCTGGTGTCGTCGCTGTGGGATCAACGAAGCATCATCTCGTCTGAAACTCTGATCAGCTGTTAATCGTTAATATTCATATGAGAAACTCCACAGAACTCAGCCAAAGATCCTCTGCGAGTGAAGACGCTCCACGCTGTGACATCACATCAGATCACTGGTTCAGAGTCGGAGAAGGTTCGGTTCTGAGGGCGGAGCTTCAGCGTTTGGATCGAGCGGCTCGTGTCAGAGAACGTTAGTTCAGTATTTTAATGTGTGAGACGCAGATTTAACCGGATCAATACAAACATCTGATCAGATGTTCCCGTCTCTACGTCACCAGAAGTTCTGGAACGATGGAACGGCTCGTTAAACGCCGACCCAGCTGCTCCTCTCTCCTGTTAATTACTCAGACACACCCTGCTCTCCGTTTGTCTCAGTGACGTCATCAGATCTGAATCTCTCTGCTCAGATATCTGCTATTGATCACTTTGATCTATAAAACGTGTGACACTCAGTTGTTGGACAAGAACCAGGACTCGGTCCAGGTTCTGCGGCCTCGTTAGGCCCGTTGCTCACAGAACAGATGTAAATCAGCCCGTTTCATGTTCCGTGTCGAGCCTCGGCCCGTGCTGAGTTCACGAGCGCAGGATCAGCGGCGGCGCTCGGGCTGCAGAGTCGACCTCCTGCTCATCACGCCGGCTTTCACTTCTTATTTTACCAACACGGGAACGTTTCTGCCAGCGGAGGTTCGTCACGACGGGAACAGATGACCTGAGTAACCCTAACTTTTCAAACTAAGACTGCATGTTGGTCGTCCTCGGGTCAGAACACGGCCGACTGTCTGGACTTCAGGCAACTTTGGTTTCTTCCAAAAGCAGCGTGAAGAAGAAAAAGTCTGAAGAACCTGATCCGGACCGGTCTCGTGTTTCTGCTGAGAAAATGACTAAAGTGACGAGCTGGTTGTTAAAATAGTCGGCGATTAATTTGTTTGATTAGCTAATCGATGAATGGAGCGATCGTTACAGCTCCATGTGTTCTGTGTTCCTGCGACGGTCCCGTCAGAACTTGTTGGTGTCGTGGTGATGAAGTGGTCGGCGGCGGTTTGAGCTGAATGTTTCCTCGTCCTTCGTCTCGGTTTGGTTATAAAGGAGCAGAAACGTCTTCCTCCCTTTTGTCCCGTCAACAGATTACATAGAAAACAAAACCCGAATGTCCCTTCGACCCGTCTCGGATCAGAGTTCTGAGGTGAGGCGTGTTGTCGCCGGGACAACGTGACCTCCTCGTGGATTGGCGGTCTCAGATGTCGCTCCAGAGGACGGCCAGCCCTCTCTTATCCACGCTGACGACGTGTTCCCCGGACAGAGACCAGGACACGGCGCTGATGGACGAGCTGGAGACAGACAGGAGACGGGTCGTTAAAGGGACAGTACAACACTTTCCCCTCAGGGCGGCCTGCTGTGACCTCTGACCTTCTGCTGGACCGTCTGCAGATTCACTTGTGACTGACTGACTCGTGTATCGATCAGCGGATCAGTACCTGTGTTGGTCGGGGAGGCGGGTCTCCAGGTTGCCAGTGGAGAAGTTCCAGATGTAAACGGCGCCATCTGCTGACCCGGCTGCGAGGAAGCAACCGTCTGGACTGAAGAGAGAGAGAACACCAGGTTAGACTGAGAGGAACTGTTCAGACAGGGTCATTCAAGAACCTGAACCATGTGGAGTCAAGTCCGGTAGACCCAAACCCAAAACCAGCAGCTCGTACTGTGTCCCAACTCAAGACCAACAAGTTTAAACTCGGGTCAGAACTGAAGGATCTGTGCAGCTGTGTTTTCAGTAAAACCTTTAATAAGTTTAAGGTTCATGAATAAATACTGATTTGGAGTTTTTAGTCAGAAATTCAGAGAAACAGAACTGCTGTGAAACTGTTTGACCCCGAAACTCAACCAGACCGTGTTCGGTCCGTCTGATCCGACCCGGCACGGAGCTGAAAGGTTCTACTCTTGTCTGGAGCAGACAGGAAGTCACAGCCGGGTCACCTTCAGAATAAAACACTGAAAATCGCTTCGCGTCGTGTTCAGAACACCTGTGATCATCTCCTCGCTCTCACGGCTCCAGCGCTCCGACAGCGGAGGAGGTGGGCTGACGGGCGGCGGGTCAGAACCGGAGCTGAGCCGAACCAGTGGACTTCCAGCTAACTGCTCTACAATCACAGGTTCTGTCAGAACGTCTGTTTCTCACAACAGCTGATGTTAATATGAGTTAATATTCCATCTGAAGGATCCAGCTGAGAGGATTTCTGATGAAGAACCAGCTGTTCTGGATCGTTTCTGTGTGGAACCTGAACAGAACCCACCAGAGAACCCTGACTGTCTGCGAGTGTTTGGGTAGAAACACATTTATATATTTAGTGTTTCATCCTGGTCCTGCTGTTGTCATGGAAACTGCAGAAAATGATCCACGCAGCAGCTCGTCTCTCGTCTCGTCCGTCTGTTCCACCTCTCGGCTCTCTGGTGGAATCTTCTGATCAGCAGCACATCGATCGTTAACGGGTTTAATCGTCATCATGAGTCAGCTCGTCACGACGTCTCCTCCTCGCAGAGTAATCAGATTACTGAGACAATCAGACAACATGCTGACATGGTTCTTGTCGGGCGTTTTCCCCCCGAATGTCTAAATGTGTTGGTTTTTAATCAACCAGAAGAAAACCCAGAGAATGATCAGCTGATCAGAGGAACCTCAGGAACGCTCCATCATCCTCCTGTATCGTCCCATCAGAACTGTCATGAATCAGACTCTCCCACCACCGACACCGGTTCTGCTCCAGGTTCCTGCCCGGTCATTCAACCACAGCAGATATGATTCACATCTATTGATCATAACGTTCCGTGTGCGTGGCGTGGAAGAGCTCTCATCTGTCTGAGCCTCACGCCACAGGAGAACCAATCAGACGTCTCCTCGTCCCTGAGCCCAGTGACCCGTTCTAACTGTTCTGTTCTTTCTGTGCGTCAGATCGTCGACCTTCAAATAACATCACAATATCCTGATACACGAGATGGATCTTGATATTTTGAAATCTCAATCTCAAACTTCAGAAATGTCAGACTGACATCTCGTCCACATCGACCCTGCAGCATCTTCTGCATCTCTGCTGGGAGCTGCTGCAGCGTCTGAGCTCCGTGTCTCCGCTCAGTCAACGGGCCTAACGAGGCTGCAGAACCTGGACCAAGTCCTGGTTCTTGTCCAGCCCTGAACCGGCTCATCATCCACCGAGTGTCACACGGTTTATAGATCAGAACGATTAACAGGAGATGAGCAGAGAGATTCAGAACATTATGAAAGAAGGACTGACGGAGAGTTTTCTGATCAATAATCATCAGTCATTTAAGTGCTTAAAGACGAGTTTTAGAACAAGTCAGGTGAGTTCAGGTGCTTTAAACCAGGAGACACTCGGCTCGCATCAGGAGCGTGCAGACGGGCGGCGCGCAGACGGGCGGCGTGCAGACGGGCGGCGTGCAGACGGGCGGCGCGCAGACGGACGGCGTGCAGACGGGCGGCGTGCAGACGGGCGGCGTGCAGACGGGCGGCGTGCAGACGGGCGGCGCGCAGACGGACGGCGTGCAGACGGGCGGTGTGCAGACGGGCGGCGTGCAGACGGGCGGCGTGCAGGTAACTCACCTGATCACAGCTTTGGTGCTGTCGCTGCCACATTTGAAGCCCTCGGCTCTGACGGACACAAACACACACAGGGTCAGTGGAGGAACACTCAGCAGACACACACTCGCTCTGTTAACACGCCATGTTTCTACCTGAAGCACACGCGGTCGTTGCTCCACCTCCTCAGGTCGACCAGCTGCAGGCAGTCGTCACGGCAGCAGCTGAGCAGCTGGCGATGGTCGGAGCTGATGTCCAACGAGGTGACTTTCCCCTGAGCAGGAAGCTCCTGCACACAGCTGACCGTCCTGACAGACGACACAGCGTTAGCATGGCTGCTGCACGAGGCGCAGACGGACGCACCGTCAGGTCGTCACTGAAGAAGTTTGTTTATCCAGATAATCTCCACAGATGAACATAAACTACATGTGTCGCAGTAAAGAGCTAATGCTAGGCTACAAGCAGACGACATCAATCAGTGTACAAGCTGTAAAGTCAGAGTTAGAACAGTGTGGAACTAAAGTGGCCTGTAGAGACGGACGAGTGAGGAGACGAGTCTCCGTGTTCGCTGTGAGGACGTTTAATGTCCCCGACAGCCTCTGGAGTCTCATTCAGACACTTGTTAGCAACCGCTAACTGTTTTTAACACATGAAGAGCTTTATAATTAAACTGAGGGACAGTTAATGATGCTAACTCACTTCTGGGTTTAAGGAAATGTTTCTGTTTGAATTTCTTCTTTAAAAATACAGACTGCTCCTTTAACATGTGACCAGTAGGCTCACTAGTTGATACCAGTGTGTGATTGGAGGACAGAGCTGTCAATCATCCACTGGTTCTGATTCTACAGGCAGGAGGAGGAGGAGGAGGAGGAGGAGGAGGAGGAGGAGGAGGAGGAGGAGGAGGAGGAGGAGGAGGAGGAGGAGGAGGAGGAGGAGGAGGAGGAGGGGGCTGTTGCTAGGTAACAGAGGGAGATGAGGAGTCTCCGTGGTGATGGCCAGGACGATGAATGAGAGGTGTGTGTGTGTGTGTGTGTGTGTGTGTGCGTGTGTGTGTGTGTGTGCGGGGGATTGAACTGTTTCCACTGACAGACAGGACGAGAGCTCAGTGATGAAGAGCTCAGTGATGAAGAGCTCAGTGATGAAGAGCTCGGTGATGAAGAGCTCAGTGATGAAGAGCTCGGTGATGAAGAGCTCGGTGATGAAGAGGTGAGGTGTGACGTTACACCTGGACACAGTGTTGGAGGCGGAGCCCCGTTCCTTCCTGTGGAAGCTTCTCAGTGGCGTTCACATATTCTCAGTTATAAAGTTTTTATTGGACCGAATGGATCAAACTGTGACAGTGGACCGGGTCGTTTCTTTCACCATGATGATGTCACTACAGTGAAGGAGTGAAGTGGTGAAGGAGTGAAGGAGTGAAGGAGTGAAGTGGTGAAGGAGTGAAGGAGTGAAGAGGTGAAGTGGTGAAGGAGTGAAGGGGTGAAGGGCTGAAGAAGTGAAGTGGTGAAGGAGTGAAGGAGTGAAGGGCTGAAGAAGTGAAGTGGTGAAGGAGTGAAGGAGTGAAGGAGTGAAGTGGTGAAGGAGTGAAGGAGTGAAGTGGTGAAGTGGTGAAGGAGTGAATGGAGTGAAGAGGTGAAGGAGTGAAGAGGTGAAGGAGTGAAGAGGTGAAGGGGTGATGGAGTGAAGTGGTGAAGGAGTGAAGGAGTGAAGGAGTGAAGGAGTGAAGGAGTGAAGTGGTGAAGGAGTGATGGAGTGAAGGAGTGAAGGGGTGAAGTGGTGAAGGGGTGATGGAGTGAAGTGGTGAAGGAGTGAAGTGGTGAAGGAGTGAAGTGGTGAAGGAGTGAAGGGGTGAAGGAGTGAAGTGGTGAAGGAGTGAAGTGGTGAAGGAGTGAAGGAGTGAAGTGGTGAAGGAGTGAAGAGGTGAAGGAGTGAAGGAGTGAAGTGGTGAAGGAGTGAAGTGGTGAAGTGGTGAAGGAGTGAAGGGGTGAAGTGGTGAAGAGGTGAAGGAGTGAAGGAGTGAAGGAGTGAAGGAGTGAAGGAGTGAAGTGGTGAAGGAGTGAAGGAGTGAAGTGGTGAAGGAGTGAAGGACTGAAGTGGTGAAGGAGTGAAGGGGTGAAGGAGTGAAGTGGTGAAGTGGTGAAGGAGTGAAGGGGTGAAGGAGTGAAGGGGTGAAGTGAGTGAAGGGGTGAAGGAGTGAAGGGGTGAAGTGGTGAAGGAGTGAAGGAGTGAAGGGTTACCTGGTGTCCCAGACTCTGATCTTACAGTCGTAGTGTCCACTGATGATGGAGTTCTCAGAACAGACCAGGTCGCTGCAGTACGACGCTACGTCAGCTACCTGCACACCTGCACAGAGAGGTTTGCCCTCATCAGTCCCTGAGACGAGTCATTGATCAGGTATCAGTTATTGATCAGAGATTGATGAGACTCACAGGCTGCTCTCTGGAGGTCCCACAGTCTGATGGTTCTGTCTGCGCTGCCCGTCACCACCTGATGAGGTAAACTGCTGAACCTCGCCGCCGTCACCTTCCTGCTGTGACCTGTTAGAGTCAGCTGAGACAGGTGAGACAGACAGGTGAATCAGACAGGTGAGACAGACAGGTGGACAGACAGGTGGACAGACAGGTGAGACAGACAGGTGAGACAGACAGGTGAGACAGACAGGTGAATCAGACAGGTGAGACAGACAGGTGGACAGACAGGTGGACAGACAGGGGAGACAGACAGGTGAGACACACAGGTGAGACAGACAGGTGAATCAGACAGGTGGACAGACAGGGGAGACAGACAGGTGAGACAGACAGGTGAATCAGACAGGTGGACAGACAGGTGGACAGACAGGTGAATCAGACAGGTGAGACAGACAGGTGAATCAGACAGGTGAGACAGACAGGTGGACAGACAGGTGGACAGACAGGGGAGACAGACAGGTGAGACAGACAGGTGAGACAGACAGGTGGACAGACAGGTGAGACAGACAGGTGGACAGACAGTGAAGGGGGATTCAGACGTCTGTGTAAGACACTCAGATTTTGCCGTTCGTCTGACGGCTGCTGTCAGTTCGGTCGCCGTGATGTTCGGACTTAGATGTGTGAAAATGTTTACGTGTTTTGGCTGCGCGCTGGTTGTCGTGGTTACCTTGGGAAGAGACTCGTCGCGCTGCCACAACAAGGCCGACTTGTCGTACGAGGCTGCGAGGATCTTCAGACCCTGAACAGACACCAGACCGTAAAACATCAGACTGCTCCTTTAACTCATCAGCAGCACCTCAAACCATCAGCTCGCTCTTACCATCGGGTTGAAGTCGATGCAGGTGACGCCCTCCGTGCTGCCTTCCAGAGTGGCTCTGTGACTCAGCGAGCCTGATGACATCATCAGTGAGGTCACGACACCATCATCAACAACATCATAGCAGTGATAACAAGAGCAACAGCTTTACCTGCTCTGACCTCCCACAGTTTGATGACTCTGTCTGTTCCTCCGGTGGCCAACAGGTCTGAGCTGGAGCTGAACCTCACAGCGTTGATGCCTTGCTCGTGGGCCTCCTGACAGACAGAGAGCAGGGAACAGTCAACAGGAGCTGGTGGACATGTTCTGTTCACATCTTCTTCTTCTTCACCACGACAACGCCTCAGAGAAGTGAGCTTTGTTCAGAACAGCCCGGCGCCTGTGCAGCCGGGCCGCGTGTCAACCCAGAGACCGAATATGGAAAAGGTGAATTTAAACGTATAAAAACCCCAACAAAGACGTGACGTGTGGCGCGAGTGACAGCGACAGCGTCCACAAACACCAACAGGCTGACTGGACGGAGACGCGAGCGACAACCAGCTCACTGACATTTAAAGACCAATCTGCTGCCGTCTTTAAAATGTGACAGAGAGGCATGATGGGTAATGAGACGCAGACAGAGGAGCTCTTTGTGAGACACACAGGAACCCTCACTGTGTGTGTGTGTGTGTGTGTGTGTGTGTGTGTGTGTGTGTGTGTGTGTGTGTGTGTGTGTCACTGCAGATACAAGCTAGATAAGTTAAAGTTAAGCTAAAAATGATTCAGCGACAAAACCGATGGATCAGAACCAAAGTACTGATGAAGCTGATGATTAGTTATTGCTGCAGTTAGTTTTGTGTCCACAGGGGGGAGACAGAGGCTCGTTCTGAGGGAACAGCTGACACTAAGAACCGAGCTCAGAACCTCTTCAGTCACAGAACTGCAGAGCTTCTAGCTTCATGTCCAGATGAGTCTGTTATAAATACATAAAGTCTGGTTAGTTTTGTTTTCTTACTTAAAGACTTAAAAATGATTCATTATCAATAAATATGTCTGAAAACATCTGCTCCAAAACCACAAACTTCCTGTTTACATCCCCCAAAGCATCATGGGAACTTTCAGCATCGTTTCCTCCAGAACAAATAAAAATATTAGTGACACGTACGTAAAGTTTATTCAGTACTCAGCCCGACGACTCTGTGTACTCTGTGTGTACTCTGTGTGTACTCTGTGTGTACTCTGTGTACTCTGTGTACTCTGTGTATACTTGTGTTCTGGATGTGTTCTGGCTGTGTTCTGGTGGTGTTCTGGTTGTGTTCTGGTTGTGTTCTGGTTGTGTTCTGGTTGTGTTTTGGTCGTGTTTTGGTCGTGTTCTGGATGTGTTCTGGTTGTGTTTTGGTCGTGTTCTGGATGTGTTCTGGATGTGTTCTGGATGTGTTCTGGTGGTGTTCTGGTGGTGTTCTGGTTGTGTTCTGGTTGTGTTTTGGTCGTGTTCTGGATGTGTTCTGGTTGTGTTCTGTCGGTCTGTGTTCTGGATGTGTTCTGGATGTGTTCTGGTGGTGTTCTGGTGGTGTTCTGGTGGTGTTCTGGTTGTGTTCTGGTTGTGTTCTGGATGTGTTCTGGTGGTGTTCTGGTGGTGTTCTGGTGGTGTTCTGGTTGTGTTCTGGTCGTGTTCTGGTTGTGTTCTGGTTGTGTTCTGGTGGTGTTCTGGTGGTGTTCTGGTGGTGTTCTGGTTGTGTTCTGGTTGTGTTCTGGTCGTGTACTGCCTGTGTTCTGGTTGTGTTCTGGTCGTGTTCTGGTCGTGTACTGCCTGTGTTCTGGTTGTATTACCAGAACTTGTCGAGCTCTCACTGGGACTCTGGCTGACACACAGATTCCCACAGGACACATCAGATCCTCCTCCAGGCTGCACACCGAGTGGCCACGCCTCTTCCTGCTGACATCACACACAGTCACATGACCTTCAGGTTCATTAACAGCTGATGAGTCCTTCACATGAAACATCTAAATGATGAACATCAGAAGTGACTCCAGCGTGAAGCAGCAGGACGGACGACTCACTCGAACAGCTCTCTGATGGAGCTCAGGATCCTCGGTGACGTCGCCGACGCCGACCTGACGGAACGAGACAAACTGACCTCAGAGAAGAAGAAAAACGTGACGGAGGTTTTACAGCAGTGAGGTCGTTTCAGGCGTCTCACCTGAACAGTCTGGTGTGTCGCCTCTCTGAGGACTCTGGGTCGTGGTTCTCCTTCTTTGGAGACGTGGATCTGGAGGTCGGAGCGCTGGAACAACTGAAACACAAGCGACCATCATCACGTTATTCACTCACGGCTCGGTTAGCTGTGGAGCCAGAGGCCCGGGAGTCTGTCTGGACCGGGACCCTGGATCACAGGAGGCAACAGGGCCCAGCTCAACTGGATCTGCCACCTGGCATGTGAGTAAACGGGTCGGACAGCAGACCGGGCCTGAACTCAGTGTGACAGGGGACACATGGACGTGATGACAACCTCAGAACAGACTGGTGACTTTCATGTCATTTGACTTGAATTTGAAACATTCTGATATTTATACAAACACAGCTCTCAGTCATAAACTGGACCCAAAGCTACAGGCTGACAGGTTACCTGTCCACGGTGACCTTTGACCTGGCAGCCGTCTGCAGCTCCTTCTGCAGGTTCGCTTGTCGAGCTCTGATGGAAACAGACAGACAGACAGTTCAGGTGTGTTCAGGTGTGTTCAGGTGTGTTCAGGTGTGTTCAGGTGTGTCCGGGTGTGTTCAGGTGTGTTCAGGTGTGTTCAGGTGTGTTCAGGTGTGTTCAGGTGTGTCCGGGTGTGTTCAGGTGTGTTCAGGTGTGTCTGTGTGTGTTCAGGTGTGTTCAGGTGTGTTCGGGTGTGTTCGGGTGTGTTCGGGTGTGTTCAGGTGTGTTCAAGTGTGTTCAGGTGTGTCCGGGTGTGTTCAGGTGTGTTCAGGTGTGTTCAGGTGTGTCCGGGTGTGTTCAGGTGTGTTCAGGTGTGTCCAGGTGTGTTCAGGTGTGTTCAGGTGTGTTCAGTGTGTTCAGGTGTGTCTGGGTGTGTTCAGGTGTGTTCAGGTGTGTCCAGGTGTGTTCAGGTGTGTTCAGGTGTGTCCAGGTGTGTTCAGGTGTGTTCAGGTGTGTTCAGGTGTGTTCAGGGTGTGTCCAGGTGTGTTCAGGTGTGTTCAGGTGTGTTCAGGTGTGTTCAGGTACCTGGACCTGCGTTCGTTGCGGCTGTTCATGCGAGCAGCGGCTTGTTTCTTCAGGTGGATCATGTCCTCCAGCAGGTGTCCTCCTTTCAGCTTCTCCTCCCTCAGTCTCGTCTCCGCCTCCCTCTGTCGCTCCAGCAGGGCGTCGTACTCCATCTTTAACGCCCTGTTCTCCTCCTGAACCTGCCCCACCCGCTCCTGCAGCTCCTGATGAGCATCAAGCGCTCCCGCCAGCCGCCGCTCCTCCTCCGACAGTCTGACCACAAAGACCATCGACAGGGTTAAAGGGTCAGTTCACACAAATACCTGACAGATAGTTTAGGTCTGCACATGTCAGGACGCTGTGATGTGGACGATACTGCGGTCCACATCACAGCGTGATGGACAGTCTGAAGAAAAATTATAAAAGAAACGCTTTAAAAATGTTTTAATTGATGTTAATATTATCTATTGTGTTGTTGAATTAGTGAATTCTGCGCTCACATCATCCACCTCCTCCTCCTCTCTGTCTCCAGCTCACTCTGAGGAAACAGTTTATCAACACCTTCATCTACTGACACCTGACGAGACTGAGCCAATCAGCTGCCGGCCTCCTCCTCGTCAGAGCAGACAGGTGAGCAGACAGGTTCAGGTGTGTGTGTGTGTGACTCACCTGGCATGCTGCTCCTCCAGAACACATTCTTTGATTTTAATCTGCTGCTGCAGCTCCACCACCTGATAGGCCAACTGACAGGAAACACAGAGGAAGAGTGAGGACGAGGACGAATGTTCACGTGAGTTCATACAGAACCGTCCTCTGAAGGACGGGTTAGTGCAGCACGTCCAAACTCTTCCACAGAGCGCCGTGTGGCTGCAGGTTTTCATTTCAGCCCAGCAGCAGCACACCAGACCTGACTCATTTAATCAGCTGATCTCAGTCTGCAGAAAGCTGATTGGTCAAACTGTGAGCTCTTCACTGGTTGGAACAAAACCCTGCAGCCACTCGGCCCTTTGTGGAAGAGTTTGGACCTGCCTGGTTTAGTGTCCAAGTGTCGCAGTCCACAGAACAGTTCTGCAGTTCAGCTGAAGCAAGCTGCAGCATCTGACTTGATTTAAACAGAGAAACAACCAGAGAAAACCCCAAAAAGTAAAAACTCAAACTTCAAAACTGAGCAGAATCAGCTGTTAGCAGTGAACCTGCGGATGTTCAGACAACCATCACTGGACCACTGTGGCACTGAAGGAAACATAAAACATGATGTTTCTCAGGCAGGTTCTGTCTTTTTTGAGGATTTCTAAGTGGATTTATGGAGTCATCATCCCCCCGGAGTATAAACACCCAGAGTGACGAGTGTTGTTGGTGTGAACATGTTCAGATCAGTTAGTGATGTGATCTCAGCAGACGAGCTGCATGGAGACATCTGATGTTTAAATCAAGTCTCCAGCTGCTTCAGCTGCGACTCTGTTTTACTGTGAAGCTCCAGAACTGTTCTGTGGACGACGACACTTCACCTGACTTTCACTTTACTCTTTGGAACTTGTCTTCAAAACGACACTCTACACTTGATGTTTGACACATTTTCTAAATGTTCTTATTCGACGTGTCAACACTGATTGATGTCACTGAAAATGGCTGCTCGCCCAGGTTAGCATGCGAGTCACACGTGTGATGCAGCGGCGATGTGCAGGTGATCCTCAGCAGGTGAGTCCGTACCTCTCCTGTCGTCTTCTTCAGCTGGTTGTTCCGCTGGAGCAGAGAGGAGACGGAGCTGCTGCTGTCAGAGGAGGGACGCCTGGATGCACGGAACAAACACACCCTCATCATCATCATCATCATCATCATCATCATCATCATCGTCACCATCATCACCCTCATCATCACCACACACAGTGAATTCTGAGCGTGTCAGGTGTGGTTACCTGGCGGAGCAGCTCAGGATTCCTTTGGCCAGGCTGGTTTTCTCCAGCAGCTGAGTGTCTGAAAACACAGAACAGACTGAGCCGACAGGATCCGACAGGAAAACGCTGGCAGATATCAAGAAATTATAAAATAAACAGACTCTTAAAATTTAAAGTTTAAAGTAAAAGACGCCACCATGAGAACAGACACAGACTAAATCAAACATCCTGTCTGCATATTTAATGAGCTGTGTTGAGGTAAGCTATGCTAACTTTAGCTACAGCTAACGTGGAAAACAAATGAGAAAAACATAGAGGTGATTTTTTTTCAGCTCAGTGCCGGAGAGAGAAACTCAAACCAAACTCCATTCAACATCTGGTGAGTTTAAGATTCCTGCCTTATCTCTCATCTCTGCAGTCTTTTTAGCTTGTGAGGGTTAAAACACGACACTTTCTTCCTTCACCTGCTTTTTATAAGTCAAATAATTTAAACTCAGACACATTTTCCCCTCTCTGTTCTGTTGACCCTGCTGCCAACATGAACTGAACCCAGATCAGCAACATAACATCTACATTCTACAATATTTTGATAGTTTGAACGAGTAACTTTTGTCTGAGTGATTGTCCACATGCATCTATAATTCCAGTGAACTTTATCATGTGTTAGCATTAAAGAACAGATCTGTGCAGGTTGTAAAGTCATCTGTGGATGATGAAGCAGCAGCAGACTGACGATCCGTCACAGATGAGTCACCGTCGAGAGGAAGTGGAACAACATGTGGTTTAATTTTCTGACAGCTTCCTGCCCCTGAATGCCACAAAACAAAGTACCTCGTCCTTTACTGCAGAGCAGCGGCGCTTTCAAACTGACACCTGAAGTAAAACTAACAGACTGTTTTCATTTGAGTCAGAAACTAAACACAGATAATCTGGATAATCTGGATTATCTGGATTATCAGCTCCGACTGCAATAAAACCTCTTGTAGTGACGGATTTTACCAGGTGTGACACCAGGCTGGATCTCTCTGAACCAAACTCCACTTAAAAAGATCTCAGTTTCTCTCTCAGCTGTTATTACACAGCTGAGACGACCTCTGTGGACTTGGATCAGAACGTTTGGCTCGGCTCGGCTCAGGCTGCAGTCAATCTCCTAATCTGGGTTTTTGTTAAGCAGGTTTGAAACACGTACGGAAGTCTCTGAACCAAACTCCATTCAGACAGTCTCAGTTTATTACTACACTGTATTTGAATCTTTGGACTCTTCATGGAGCTGTGACGTCAGGTCTGACAACTGAAACAACTCATTTTCAACCTTGTAGGTAGGAGCTGTTAAATTGGCAGATTTTTAAATGGAGTTTGGTCCCACTTTCCAGAAGTGACACCAAACTCCATTTAAACAATCCCAGTTTCTTGTTAGTTCTGGACTCTTCGTGGATCTGTGACTTCAGACCCGAACTGACTGAAACAAGAGAGCTCTTAAATTGGCAGATTTTTAAATGGAGTTTGGTTTCACTTTCCACGGGTCCAGTCCCCAGTTACCTGACATGGACTCAGAACACACTGGGCGTGACCGAAGTCCAGCCCATCTATAATCGATTCAGAACAGATCAAACTTGTACTTGTCCGTCGTACAGAAGCGGATCAGGTCCTGGAACATCGCGTGCTGGCTCAGGTCTCGGTGCTTCAGCTGGCGGACGATGTCCTTCTTCCAGGTCTCCGCGGACCTGCCGCCGCCTCCCGGAGCCAGAACCCGGCCGCTGCGCTCCGACGCCCCGGCTGGATCTGTCATGACTGACGGTCTCGTCGGCCATGATGCCCGAAGCCCGGGCTGATTCATGCCGCTCCCCCGCAGACAGACGCTCACAGAGCGGCGTGATGTTCCGGGCAGCTCCGCGCTGACGCTCCGGCTCTCCGGCCCGCCGCCATGTTGCTCGCTGCAGCCTCCTGAGGCGGTTTGTCTCTTCTTCTGTGGTACCCGACCTGTTTTGTTTGTCTCTTCTTCTGTGGTACCGGACCTTCTTCGTTTGTTTTCTTCTTAAACTTTTTCCTCCAACCGTCGTCACTCGGAGGGGGCGGGGCTGGAGGCTCGCGGTGCCAGCTGCCGGCCTCTCAGCCAATCACCGCCACCCCAGCACTTCCTGTTTCGACTGGAGGAGGAAAAACAAACACACACACCATGCGGGACCCTCGGTGACGTCATCAAAACTAATTGTACTATTTTATTTTACTGATGTGACGTCATGTTGGACGGTGACCTGCTGAAGACACAAAATATTGTATTTTTCTAATGGAGTTTGGTTCAGCAGTTAATAAAAATGTGTTGTGACTTCATCTTATTTCATTTTCTTTAATCAGACGTGAAACCAGCTGAGATATTCACAATAACTGACATAAAAACATAGAATATAGATATCATGTCAATAATACACGCGTTAATAACGTCTAAATAATCTTTATATCATAGTTTGGACTTTTTATTTCATAATTTTGACTTTCTGAATTCTGTTCAGAAGCATTTTGTATTATGCCTGTATAAATCTCTCAACATCCAGACAGCAATCAAAATATAAAACACTTTGAGAAGAAGAAAGCTGATGATCCAGAGTTCATCCAATCAGCAGGTAGGGACAGACCACCTGTACCTGCAGGTAGGGACAGACCACCTGTACCTGCAGGTAGGGACAGACCACCTGTACCTGCAGCAGCTCGAGCCGCCACACAGAGCAAGAACAGACAGAGCGACCTGGAGAAGACGACAGACAGACAGAAGTCTGAGGGCTGAAGAGGTGAAGCGAGAGTCAACACTGGATCAACGATGGAGACAACTGATGGAGTTGAAGGCCTGAAGACGGACGCCATGTTGGGTGTGTCTGTTGGACAGGTGATGATGAGCTGCTCTGTTGGACAGGTGATGATGAGCTGCTCTGTTGGACAGGTGATGATGATGAGCTGATCTGTGGGACAGGTGATGATGAGCTGCTCTGTTGGACAGGTGATGATGATGAGCTGATCTGTTGGACAGGTGATGATGATGATGATGATGATGAGCTGCTCTGTTGGACAGGTGATGATGATGATGAGCTGATCTGTTGGACAGGTGATGATGATGATGAGCTGCTCTGTTGGACAGGTGATGATGATGATGAGCTGCTCTGTTGGACAGGTGATGATGATGATGAGCTGCTCTGTTGGACAGGTGATGATGATGAGCTGCTCTGTTGGACAGGTGATGATGATGATGATGATGATGAGCTGCTCTGTTGGACAGGTGATGATGATGATGAGCTGCTCTGTTGGACAGGTGATGATGATGATGAGCTGCTCTGTTGGACAGGTGATGATGATGATGAGCTGCTCTGTTGGACAGGTGATGATGATGATGAGCTGCTCTGTTGGACAGGTGATGATGATGATGAGCTGCTCTGTTGGACAGGTGATGATGATGATGAGCTGCTCTGTTGGACAGGTGATGATGATGAGCTGCTCTGTTGGACAGGTGATGATGATGATGATGAGCTGCTCTGTTGGACAGGTGATGATGATGATGAGCTGCTCTGTTGGACAGGTGATGATGAGCTGCTCTGTTGGACAGGTGATGATGAGCTGCTCTGTTGGACAGGTGATGATGATGATGATGAGCTGCTCTGTTGGACAGGTGATGATGATGATGAGCTGCTCTGTTGGACAGGTGATGATGAGCTGCTCTGTTGGACAGGTGATGATCTGTCTGTTGGGGAAATGTATTATTACTCTGCATTATGTAGTCAACGTAGCTAACGTTAGCTCCCTATGTTGCTGTCCTGTTTATTGGCCCATCATTAGCATCGCCAGCTTGTAGCTAGCGTTAGCTAGCTAGCTATGATAGACTACTGTGTATGGCACATGTTTACATGTACTGTGGTTCTGATCCATGTGACGGTGTGTTCACACATACACTGATACCCTGTTTCAACATTAGCCAGACGAGCTAACTCTGTGTGTGAATCAGTTCTCCTGTCAGGATATTTAATGAAACTGAAGCAGCTGAGTTTTGTCTGTATGAGCAGAAGTAACAGAAGTCATCCTGATGTCAGTCAGGTCCCTGATGATCTCCACGGTCAGTGGGGTCGGAGGAGGTGCCTCCTGGATGGGTGTAGGAGTAAATGAGGAGCTGATGTCTTATGCTTTCTTGGTAAAATAAGGAGGAAGGAGAAGAAGGAGAATAGTGTCCTGGGGTTGGAGGCAGAGGAGCTGATCTCTGACAGGTAGGAGGCAGGTGTGGCTGCTGATGCCGCTGAGGTGGAGTCAGAGAGGAGGGGGTGGAGTCAGAGGTGGAGTCAGAGCGGTCAGACCTCGTTATAGCTCCTCCGGTTCCCTCGTCTCAGTCAGGAGGCTTTTTGTGGAGGACAGCAGGGTGATGCTAACTTCCAGGTTAGCCACCAAAAACACATCCTGGCTCACTGCGAGAGAACACAGTGTGAGGGAACGATCGTAGCTAACAGGAGTTAGCATCTCTCTGGTTCCTCTGTGGGATTATTGGACTGGATTCTGGATTATTACAGAACATAATCTGAGTCAAACCCAAGGTTCTGATCCATCCAGGTTCTGTTGATCCAGATAGTCTCCACAGATGACACTAAATTAAATGTGTAGCAGTAAGAAGCTAATGTTCGGCTACAAACAGACGACATCACGGTCACATGACTCAAACGTCTCCACCACTAAGAGTCTTACTGCACAATTACTATCCAGGTTTTCTATAAACTGATCAGAGTACAAGCTGTAAAGTCTGGAGAGTTTTTAGTTTTCTAGACGTTCTGGTCTTTTACTAGAAGAAGCTCAAAGGATGCTGCTAAAAGTTGTAAACTGGTGACAGATCCTCGACCCTGCCTTCATGAAGAAGAAAGAATATTTAGATTTATTTTAAAGTACAGAAGTTCTGTGAATGTCACGTATAATGGTGCTAAAGTTCACTTTTATTGCTTCAAGTGTCTAAAGTTTTATTATTATTCTTTTCACCTGGCTGATGTTTGGAGGAATTTAACACGACTCCAGTTTTATTATTCAGGTGTCTTTTATTGTGAAAAACTGTTGAACAAAGACCTAAAACACAGCAGCACAAAACAAACTTTTGTAATGTTGTTTAATGTTATAAACACTTCTCATCCATCACAGCTAAATACTGACTGTGTCTTATTCTGAAAAGTAACCAGTAACTAAATTTGTCAGACAAGTGTAATGGAGTAAAAAGTTACTTTTGAATTTCAGCTGATTACAGTTGTATGTTCAAATCATCATTCAGAAAATGTTCAACAGCCATCAGTCGAATTTAGAACGACAGAAGCTTCCTGTCCTGTGTTTTCTGTATAGATGGTAGAGTGACTCTTTGTTGACATTTTGAAATGTCCCTTTAATGTTGATGTGTTGGATGTATGCAGAATCGTTGAGGACGTTTTAAGAATCATAATTCAATGTATGAAAATGTTTTAGATGTCACAGAAATCTGCCCACAGCAAAGTAAACTTAAAAACAGTCAGTTTTCAGATGGAGTTTGGTGCAGAGGGAAATACTGAACTTTTTACTCCACTACTTTTATCTTAGAGCTTTAGTTACTTTACAAATTAAGTTTTTTTTTTTAAACACAAAAACACTGAAGAGTTTAAAGAATAAGACGTTGTGTTCACTGTGAGCAGCAGCTCTGATGATTGGCTGTGGTTCATCTGATCCTGATGACATCAGCTGGTGACACATTCAGGTGAGACAACGTGCTCTGGTTTCATGAGGACGAGTTCAGTCTGCTGTTGAGATTAATATTTCTCAGGAGACGTCTGGAGGCACAAGCTGCTGTTTTATATAAAGAACATACAGAAAATATAGAAAATACATTTTTAGAGCACAAACAGCTGAGAGACGAATCTCTCCTCTTCCGTGTGTTTCAGTCTGACTGACAGCGTTCAAATGTCCCACACTCTGACCACACCACAAACGTCCCTCAGTTCTTTTTCTTCTTCTTGCTCTTTTTCTTCTGCAGCTCTTCTTCTTCCTCTGTAGTTTTCCTCTTCGGCTTCTCCTCCACTCGCTCCATGCTGTCCCACACCTCGTCCCCCTCCTCCTCCTCCTTCACCTCCGGAGCCCCGCCCTCCCCCGCCGGCTCCTCCGGCTCTCTGCTGGCGAGCAGGAGGCAGTTGAGGCGGGACTTGAGGTAGACTTTGTGCTGCAGCTTGCGGTCCTCCAGGCTGTGGATGCGAAGGAAGCGGTCGAGGCCGCAGGACGCCACCACAGGCCGGGAGGGGTGGCACTGCAGCGCCCGCACGCCCCCCACCAGCCCCTTCAGGCAGCCGCGGACCAGCCCCTTCCTCAGGTCCAGCAGGGCGATCTGGCCGTGGGTGTTTCCCACCACCACCGTGTCCCCGCCGGCGGTCAGGGACAGCGCGGTGAGCGGGTACTCGCCATACTCCACCTCCAGGACGGGACGCCGCTGAGGGGATGACGGGTCGAACACGTGGACCTGATGAAGGAGGAGGAGACACCGTTAAAGCTGCACGATGTGTTTTTAACCACCAGAGGGCAGAAACACACGTCACCAAGCACATCTGCTCAGACACTCAAACACACAGTTTCTGAATGGAGTTTGGTGTCAGAACTAATTTGAGGTATTTTCTTTTTATGCTACTTTCTACTTGTACTCCAGCTCAGAGGGAAATACTGTACTTTTTAACAGCTTTAGTTACTTTACAAATTAAGACATATGAAGAGTTAATAAAATAATTCATTATGTAAGCACTTTAATAACTAAAGCTCATTGTTAACGTTCAAATGAACTCTTGAAACGTTTTGAGTGTAAGTAACTGAAGTTATCTGATACTCTAGAGTTAAGAGTAAGTGAGTTAATCTGACGCTTGTAGGAGTAAAAAGTATTTTCAGTCTCTTAACTAGTAATTCAGACTTGTTTCTAGATTTGTTAAGATAAGTTACAGATGTAAACCAAGAATTGAAACTTCAGAAAACCACGATAACTGGACGCATATCAAATGAGACCAAATCATCATTCAGAAAACATTCAACAGCCGTCAGTCGAATTTAGAACGACAGAAGCTTCCTGTCCTGTGTTTTCTGTATAGATGGTAGAGTGACTCTTTGTTGACATTTTGTAATGTCCCTTTAATGTTGATGTGTTTGATGTATGCAGAATCACTGAGGACATTTTAAAGGTCTTAATTCAACGTATGAAAATGTTTTAGATGTCGTAGAAATCTGCCCACAGCAAAGTAAACTTAAAAACGTTTATTTTTCAAATGGAATCTGGTGCAAGTACAAATTTGAGGTATTACCTTTTCATGCCACGTTCTACTTTTACTGCACTTCTTCTCATCTCAGATGGAAATATTAAACTCTACATTAACTGGACGCATGCCGAATTAAAGAGGCCACTTTAAAGATAATTTAGGGGATTTAGATTTAATCGAGGAGGTGCAAATTTGCCAACAAGCCGAGTAAACATTTCAATTGACACAATTTTGAATGGAGTTTGGTCTATGAGGTCGGAATATCTCAGGTTTAAAAGCTATTTTTCCCCACTTTTAGCTCCACAGTGCGAACACACCTGATGGTAGCCTGTGCAGGTGACCACTTTGTCGGTGCCCGGGATGAAGGCCATGTCTCTGACCCAATGCGGCCGCCGTAGATCGAGCCAGTCGTCCCGCAGGTTTTTTGCGGTGAACACGGGCTTCTCCGGACTCTCCAGGTCCCAGATCTTGAGCCCGTTCTCCTTCCCTCCGGTGGCCACTTTGTGCGGGTGAACCGGACTCTGCCGCATCCTGCACACGTTCTTCCCCGCGCTCAGCTCCGTCACGGGCTCGCTGCTGTCCTCCCTCCACACCCGCAGCGTCCCGCACTCCACGCTGCTGACCAGCGCGGAGCCGCCGAGCACAGCCAGCCCGGTGAAGCAGCCGTCGGCGGGGTCTCCGCAGCGGCGGGTCTCGGTGAAGGCGCCCTTCTCGGTGCTGAAGGTCTTCACGGTTCCGTCCACGGAGCCGACCAGCAGCTCGCTCTCCGCCGGGTCCCCCCAGCACAGCGCCCGGACCTCCTGGTCGCGGCTCAGGTGGCTCGTGTTGCAGAAGTTGAAGGCCTGTTTCCGGGACAGACTGACCCCCTTCAGGATGCCGGTCTCCGAGCCCAGCCACACGGAGCACAGCCGGCTCGTGTCCCCCATCAGTCCGGGTCTGAATGGACCGAAACCTGGACAAAAAATGGAGTTCAACAGCCGAAAGTCCTGGTTCAGACACACGCGTGTTTTCCTGTCACTGTGTCGCGCGTCAATGACATCATGTTTTTTTTTTTAAATTAACTTTATTGACTACAGAAAAATCCAACTCTTAAAACTAAAATGAACAACAACAACAGTAATATCACAAAACAAAAACCATCAGAGGGAGTGTCATTAATCTGTTCACTAAAATCAAACAGCAGAAATAAAATTGAACAATATGAAAAATATCAAAGAAATAAACAGAAACAAGTGAAACAATAGATAAACTTCAAAGAGTGAATAATCTGTAAATGTATTATTATTTATTCATTTGAATTCTTAGTATTGTTACTCGGTTTGTTCGTGTTCATAAAGTTTATTTAAAAAAAAAACTAAGGCGTCATTGCGAGGCGACCGCACATGTGCGCATGCGTATATGCTGTGTGCTACACCATTTTGGACCTCAGGGCTACTGTAGCTAGCTGTTGCTGTTAGCTTTCACAGTGCGTCGTTACTTTGATCGGGTTTATTTTCCCGCTTTATTATTAAAGTAGAACAAACAGAGACGTGTCCCGTGCTCGGTTCTGATCCGGAATCTGTCTTCGTCTGAGAAATGGACGGAGAAGAGGACGACTTCATGTCCGGGAACCATTCCGGTACAAACTGCTGCTCTGCTTTGTTTCCTATCTAACAAGCTAGCTGAGAAGCTAGCTGAGAAGCTAACTTCACTATGTGTGAGCCAACACGGGGTTAAACAGGACTGTAACACTCCTCATTGTCTCTGTGTCACGACAGCAGATGTGTCTCTGTGTTAATTCAGCAGATCCAGTGTCGCTCTGTCAGATTAACCCGGAAAACATGACCGCTAATCATTAGCCGGTTAGCAGTGTAGCAGCTAGCTGAAGTCATGATGTGTTCCAAATGTTTTACAGTTTTTCCAGATGTTCTGCTTTAAAGCTGAAGTTTAACGAATGTGAGTTGATGCCGAATTATTAAAATCGTTTGACAGAGGCATAAAACATTCCTGTCAAATCAACTTGTGCTCACAAAACGTTAAATGTAAAGATTCAACTGAAAGTGACGTTATGAAGCTGCCGAGTGAAAGAGCAACCCGACAGGTTCAGTCGGTTTGTTTTCACTTCATGTTAAATTCACCAACCATGTACAGTTTATTCATAAACATTAAAATGCTCGAGTTTTGCATACAGTTTGGTGTGGAGGTTGTGTTGTGGAGTCTGAAGTCTTAAATAAGTGAAATAGAAATCACGAAACGTGTCTGTCTTCATCTTTAACCAAGTTTAATCTCAGTCTCTCATAATCTGCTTTAAAATAATGAAATGGTTGATTAATAAGCACGTCGTGTATTTGAGACTAACATCAGTTATGTTGGTTAAATGGATATGAACCCTTTGTTATGCTCCTGTGGGCTGAAACAAACTTAAACTGTTTTCTAAAGTTTGTTATTCACACATTAACTTTAAAATGCATGATTTTTGAATGGAGTTTGGTGTGCACTGTAGAAGTTCCTGAATCTATTACGTGGAATTCCCTCTGAAAGCACCACAGTGCAGGTGTACCTGTCGGTGAGTTGTGCAGTAGAGCAGCTCGTCTGGATGAAAGCCAGCTCAGACCCAGTTGGGCTGGTGTCTTCATCCTGTGTCGTCTCTGACAGGGTTTGTAAGAGACATGGCAGTAACACCCCGCCACATTAAAAGTCACTCAGCTGAAGATGACAAGAGTCAGACTGAAGTGACTCTACACATGATTCCAGGCTCTTCCACATGTTTCCAGCTGTTGTCTCTCTGCAGGTCTTTGTGTTTAACGTGTCATCACTCTCCATGTTAACTGCAGTGTGTTTCTGACCTGTTGTGTCCTGCAGATGACGGAGGCGGCACTCCAGTTCTGGATGAACACCACGAGTCAGACGGCGAGGAGGTTAGGAGCGACAGACATCAGTCCGAGGTCAGACACAGCAGAGTATTATCATTTAAGGAACCTGGAGGTCAGGAGATACACCTGAGGACACAACAGTTAGACTCCACGTGGTTCACTGTGATGTAAATGACATTAACCTGTCAGTGTCAGCAGCAGATGTCTGAGGACACGTTTGTTTCCAACCATTGAACCAGTAACACAGCAGCACCAGACTCCATTAACAAATGTGGTGATTTTAAGATTTGTTGAGTTAAAACAAACTTTCTAACGTAGTGAAACTGTGTCTCTGACAGATTCTAACTGGTTGTGTCCTTGTTGTAAATTCAGCATTAAATCAGAAGCTGAAGTTGTTTGTCTCCTTGTACAAAGTGTCAGTTTGTGGCAGCATGTCTGTACCAGCCTGTCTGCTTCTGTGTCTAAAGTGCTAAAGTCTTACCTGCCAACACTGATCAGCTGTTTGAACACACTGTTTACACTGATGTCACCATTTACACTCCATTTATGAAAGAGAACTGACCATCGTGTCTTTCTGGCGGTTGGACTCAACAGAACCGGGCCTCCTCAGATCTTAGATTCTTTGACCTGCAGCTGTTTGTCTCCACAGGATGAAGGCAGCAACGATGAAGACGCCCCCAACGCCATGGAGACCAGCGGCGCAGCCAGCGGCTCCGACAACGAGGATCATCGAGGAGGGGGCAGCGACTCGGAGGGCGAGGCCCCACGACGTCGCCATGACGACAACAAAAGTGACTCAGAGGCGGAGGCTCCTCGGCCCGCCGACAGCGACAGCGACTCCTCTCCGGTCAAACGCAGGATGAGCGGATCAGACAACGAGGAGGAGTCGTCACCCGTCAAACACGGAGCTTCAGATAACGAGGAGGGGGGAGGGTCGTCTCCTCCCAAACGGAGGAGGAGCAGCTCGGACATGGAGGAGGAGGAGAAGCCCAAAGCGGCCGCAGACAGCGACTCGGAAAATGAGGACGCCAAACCGGCAGCGTCTCCTGACCGGCGGTCCAACGCCGACAGTGACTCTGACACAGAGACTCCTGCCAGACGCAAGGCGGCACAGATAGACTCTGAGGAGGAGGAGGAGAAGCAGGAGGAAGCTCAGGGAGCAGGAGGAGGGAAGTGGAAGGCTGTGATGCAGTCTGACAGTGAGGAGGAAGAGGAAGGGGGGAGGAGGAGGAAGGCTGCAACAGCAAGTGATGGAGAGCAGCAGGAGGGGGAGGAGCAGAAGGACGACAGCGACGATGAAGACGAGAAGCCAGGTACTGATCCGAGAGCAGCTTCCTGTGATGGCGCCTGAGAGATCAGCTGGTTCATGGCTGTGAAACTGTGGAATGCTCCTTTATCAGTTTGTCTTTATGTTGCAGTGAAGAGGAAGAAGGCCATCCTGTCCGACAGTGAGGACGAGGACGAGGAGAAGGCAGACAAACCAGGTGAGGTCATCACTCTCTGTGAATCATGGGTAAATAAATGAGATATTAAAGGTAAAACCTGAAGTCAGACCGACTCGGTCAGTCAGGATCAGAGTTAGAACCATGAAGTTCTCTTGTGTCCTCGGTCTCGTCAGCGGTGAAGAGGAGTCGGGCGGTGTCAGACGACGAGAACTCGGACAGCGACGGAGCGCCCGGCGGTCCTGATAAGAGCCTGGCAGCCAAACTGAGAGAGCTCGGCTCGGACAGCGGCAGCGACGACGACGACAGGACGAAGGCTGCGGCCGGGAAGAAGGACGAGAAGGCGCTGTTCGGCAGCGACAGCGACTCTGGAGACGGAGACCAGGAGGAAGAGTAAGAGCTGGACTACAAACACGTGATGTTGTGACTGTGAAGGCTCTGACCTCTGACCTCTGACCTCTGACCTCTGACCTGTGTCTGTGTCTGTTCCAGGAAAATGATCGCAGACATCTTTGGAGAGTCTGGAGACGAGGAGGAGGAGGAGTTCACTGTGAGTACCACAGCAGCTTCACCTGCCCACACCTGCTCACACCTCCTCACACCTGCTCACACCGTCTCCTCACACCTCCTCACACCGTCTCATCACACCTGCTCACACCTCCTCACACCTCCTCACACCTGCTCACACCTCCTCACACCTGTTCACATCTGCTCACACCTGCTCACACCTGCTCATTTCACCTTTGGGACACACCTGCTCACACCTGCTCACACCTGCTCACACCGTCTCATCACACCTGCCCACACCTGCCCACACCTGCTCACACCTGCTCACACCTGCCTCACACCTCCTCACACCTGCCTCACACCTGCTCACACCTGTTCACACCTGCTCACACCTGCTCACACCTGCTCATCACACCTGCTCACACCTGCTCACACCTGCTCACACCTGCTCACACCTGCTCACACCTCCTCACACCTGCCACACACCTGCTCACACCTGCTCACACCTGCTCCACACCTGCTCACACCTGCTCACACACCTGCTCACACCTGCTCACACCTGCTCACACCTGCCCACACCTGCTCACACCTGCTCACACCTGCTCCACACCTGCCCACACCTGTTCACACCTGCTCACACCTGCTCACACCTGCTCACACCTGCTCACACCTGCTCACACCTGCTCACACCTGCCTCACACCTGCCCACACCTGCTCACACCTGCTCACACCTGCTCACACCTGCTCACACCTGCTCACACCTGCTCACACCTGCTCACACCTCCTCACACCTGCTCACACCTGCTCACACCTGCTCACACCTGCTCACACCTGCTCCACACCTGCTCACACCTGCTCACACCTGCTCACACCTGCCCACACCTGCTCACACCTGCTCACACCTGCTCACACCTGCTCACACACCTGCTCACACACCTGCCCACACCTCCTCACACCTGCTCACACCTGCTCACACACCTGCTCACACCTGCTCACACCTGCTCACACCTGCTCACACCTGCCCACACCTGCCCACACCTGCTCACACCTGCCCACACCTGCTCCACACCTGCTCACACACCTGCCTCACACCTGCTCACACCTGCTCACACCTGCTCACACCTGCTCACACACCTGCTCACACCTGCCCACACCTGCTCACACCTGCTCACACCTGCCTCACACCTGCTCACACCTGCTCACACCTGCCCACACCTGCTCACACCTGCTCACACCTGCCCACACCTGCTCACACCTGCCCACACCTGCCTCACACCTGCCCACACCTGCTCACACCTGCTCACACCTCCTCACACCTGCCCACACCTGCCCACACCTCCTCACACCTGCCTCACACCTGCTCACACCTGCTCCCACACCTGCTCACACCTGCTAACACCGTCTCCTCCACCTGCAGGGCTTCAACCAGGAGGACCTGGAGGACAAGAAGGAGTCCAAGAAGGAGGCGCAGGAGCAGATGGAGGAGGAGTCCGACTCTGATGAAGGAGTGGACCGCAGCGGCCAAGAGTGAGCAGCACCGACCCGTTATTACCCGACTAGCAGCAGGACATTAGTTCAGATTTGGATCAATGAACGGGTCGTTTGTAGGTTTCTGAATGTTTGGAAGCTTCAGAAAAACCTCGACGCAGAGTTCAGAGAAGCAAACTGTCAAACAACAGAACCAACAGAACAAAGACGTTTAATCTGGACCATCAGAACCAAAAGAACCCTCTAAGTTTCTCATGTGTGTCATTTGTTCAAAATTAAGATGAAGAGAAATCAACTCATGAAATTGTGTGTGTGTGTGTGTGTGTGTGTGTGTGTGTTCAGTACCAGCTTCATGTCGGACTTCGACATCATGCTGGCGAAGAGGAAAGCCATGAACAGTAAGAGGAGGCGTCACCGTGACGGGGGGACGTTCATCAGCGACGCCGACGACGTGGTCAGCGCCATGATCAGCAAGATGAACGAGGCCGCCGAGGTCCGCCTTTCAAAATAAAAGCCCGTCTGAGTGTCGCTGTGCTGTGCTCTGTGATACCGACTGTGTGTTTGTCCAACAGGAGGATCGAACTCTGAACAGTCACAAGAAACCAGCGCTGAAGAAACTCACCCTGCTGCCACAAGTCGTCATGCACCTGAAGAAGTACGCACACACACACACACACACACACACACACACACACACACACCTTCATCTTCTCGTCAGCTGAGATTTAGTTCTGTTTTCTGTCAGATGGGTCAGAACACATTCAGATTTCGTATTGATGCGGTGAAACTGTTCAGCGGCTCTGAGTCTGACTCCTCTCTGCAGGGTTAACAGACAGATTTGATTATATTTAATTCACGACCTGATCAATAGAACATTTCCTTCATGGAGTCAGTCGATGTTTCATGTCTGCTGAGGACGAACCTTTGACTCTAACAGGAAGTGTGACCCGGCTTCATCTTCCCTTCACACTCCTGCTGTGGAGATGTTTGATTATTAATGACATAATGTTTAGTTTACGTCAGTGAGCCAGTCAGCACGCAGCACGCTTGTCGGGCCAAGATGTAACGATGCTGCTGATTGGCTGACTGGAGGTGAGCAGGGAACGTTACAGAGATCAAAGTGTTCACTGATACTGAAGCATCAGATGTTTGATCTGTTTAATATCCTGAAAGACAGATGGAAAGAGTCGGTGAGGACAGAGACGACGGCAGCTTCTCTCTTCATACACAAACTCTGGTTTTACTCTGGTTGACGCTGCAGATCAACGAGCGTCAGGATAGCTAACAGGATGTTTCGTCCCTCAGACAGGACCTGAAGGAGACGTTCATCGACAGCGGCGTGATGTCGGCCATCAAAGAGTGGATCAGCCCGCTGCCCGACAAATCACTGCCCGCGCTGAGGATCAGGGAGGAGCTGCTGCGGATCCTGCAGGAGGTCAGTCAGCTGGGGAGGGGGGGGGTGTGTGTGTACAGTGTGTGTGTGTGTGTGTGTGTGTACAGTGTGTGTGTGTGTACAGTGTGTGTGACGCTGTGTGTGTGTGTGTGTGTGTCCTCTGCAGCTGCCCAGTGTGAGTCAGGAGACTCTGAAGCACAGCGGGATCGGCCGAGCCGTCATGTTCCTCTACAAACACCCCAAAGAGTCTCGGAACAACAAAGACCTCGCTCTCAAGCTCATCAGTAAGACGTCTCCGTGTGTCCTCTGTCCGTTTGTCCACAAGTGTCTCTGCAGAGTTCTCATGTGTGTCTCGTTGCAGACGAGTGGTCGCGGCCCATCTTCGGCCTCACGTCCAACTACAAGGGCATGACGAGGGAGGAGCGCCAGCAGAGAGACCTGGACCAGCAGATGCCTCAGAGACGCCGGCTCAGGTACAGACGTGACTCTGCTGTCGGACCCGGACAGAACCGCCTCGCTGCCGCTGGTCCTGTGCTCCGTTATATTGATTCACTTATTGATTTGTTGAAGCGTACATGTGTAGGAACATGGAGGCTGATCGGCTGACAGAGAAAAGGCTGTTTAACGTCAGCGAGCTGAGCTGCTGTCGCCTCAGGTCCTCTACGTCTGTCACACTGACAGTAATACGTTCACACATGATGGCGGTGCCGACCAGCACATCTGGAGCAGTTTGGGGTTCAGTGTGTTGCCCGAGGACACTTGGACATGCAGACCAGGGGAATCGGACCAGCAACCTTCTGATAACGAGCCACAGCCGCCCGTCGGCTCCACAGGCTGAGAAATCAAAGGTTTTAGAAAGTTTTCAGAGAACCTTCAGGTTTTTAGTAAAACAGTGCCTCAGGTTTGAGAAGAGCTTAAAGCTCCGCCCTCTTTACGCGCCCTCGCATGTGTTTGTGAGACAGGAAGTGAAGAACTTGATGATGGCGTGTTTTACAGCTGCGTCACTACGACCTCGCGAGCGTGACGGAACATTCAGGGTTTAAATAATGAAATGAGACGTGCTGCTCTGTTCTGAATGTCGTTATTTCAAACAACGTCTGAACAGTATTAGAGAAGCTAATGCTAACGCTAAGGGGCGTGGCTTCCTGTTCCACTGTCACTTCCTGTACAGACGAGGTGGCTGTAGCTCGTCTTTGAAGCCTCCTCCAGAGAAAAATGAATCACAACACGATCCTTCCTCCGTACGGTGCAGCGCTAACAGCCGCTAACTGCTTCATGCCGTCACTTTATAACTGCAGCTGTCACATCGTTGTTTCTCTGAAGCTCCACCTTCACCTTTCTGTCATTCCTCTTCAACCATCCTCCTCCTCCTCCTCCTGCTCTTCTTCTTCTTCTTCTTCTTCTTCTTCTTCTTCTTCTTCTTCTTCTTCTTCCTCCTGTTGCTTCTTCTGATCATCCTCCTCCTCCTCCTCCAGTCAGCCTCAGAAGGTGGAGAGGGCGGAGGAACCTGACGTCTTCTCTCCACCAATCAGGTTGAGTCTCAGTGTTGCATGTGATGCGTGTGTCCTCTCTAACACGACGACGCTCGCTGGTGTGTTCAGAGTTAACAGTTACGTGCTCGGCTCTGATTGGCTCGCGGTTTGGTGCACGAGTCGGGTGGATGTTCCCTCAGGTCCCGGTCGGTAACAGAAGCTGAGGATCAGCTGAGGTGTCAGGTGTGTCTGAGTGCTGACTAACTGCTGTGAGGTGGAGAATGCTAATATTAGCATGGAGGCTCAGCTGGTAGCATCTGTGGACCAGCTGCCTGTGGACCAGCTGACTGTGGACCAGCTGTCTGTGGACCAGCTGACTGTGGACCAGCTGTCTGTGGACCAGCTGACTGTGGACCAGCTGACTGTGGACCAGCTGACTGTGGACCAGCTGTCTGTGGACCAGCTGACTGTGGACCAGCTGTCTGTGGACCAGCTGTCTGTGGACCAGCTGTCTGTGGACCAGCTGTCTGTGGACCAGCTGTCTGTGGACCAGCTGTCTGTGGACCAGCTGCTCAGTTCGGACTCAGATTTGTGGATTGTGCTCGTTCGTGTCAAACATCTCCTCCATCATGATCTAAAGTGTCTCTCCTCTCTTCTCTCTGTAGTTCTGGAGGTCAGACGCCTCGCAGAGATCTGGAGAAGCAGCTGACCGGAGAGGAGAAGTAAGTTCAACATCTGCCAGATGATCCCACACACACACACAGCAGCACCAGACTCCCTTAACAAATGTGTCAGTTTAGTGAGTTGTTGAGTTGGAGACACTTTATAAACTCTGTGAAACTCTGTCTCTGACTCATTCTGCATTATTTGGACCTTCTTGTTAATTCAGCAGATGTTCTACATGAACTTCTTTCTGTCTTTGAGGAGAAACATGGAGTCTGTTTGTCTCAGAGATGTTTATGTTCCACTGTAATCAGATTACTTTTACTAAACATCATTTCCTCCCTGCAGAGCTCTGCGACCCGGTGACCCCGGGTTCTGCGCCCGAGCTCGGGTGCCGATGCCCTCCAACAAAGACTACGTGGTCCGACCCAAGTGGAACGTAGAGGTGGAGTCCAACAGGGTGAGTACACCTGTCAGAGAGGCTGCACTCACCTGTAACCTCACCTGGTTACACAAACACAAGGTCACAGGTCAGAGCTGCAGGCTCGTGTCCAGGCGGACCGAGGTTCTGACAGGTTCTGACAGGTCCACATGTGTAAAAATAAACATAGTTCAGATTCTTCTGAAGTTGAATAAATGTAGAAATAACACAAACACCTGAAATAAACGAGACAGAAGTTCACCTGGTTTCATCTCAGATTTAATTTAAATGTATTAATTAATTTTACTGTCAACATTCAGATGAGTTCTGTGAACACGCTGAGCAGCAGCTGCTATTATTATTATTATTATTATTATTATTATTATTATTATTATTATTATTATTATTATTATTATTATCATTATTATCATTATCATCATCATCATCAGAATGTATCTGTGTAGTGACACCATGACACCACAGGGGGGCAGCAACATGCAGAGGTGTGTGATGTGTTCACTGACATCAGTCACCTCTGGATGTGGCCTGGCTCTGGTGTGATAGGCTGTCTGACAGCAGGAAGTGAGGTCATTAGCTGCGCTGTGATTGGTCCTCTGTAGAGCTATAAGAAAGGCCTCAGCCGGCTGGAGAAGCACAAGCGTCGCTTCGCTGAGCAGATGAAAATGAAGCGTCCGCAGGGAGCGGTCAAGATCAGCATCGAGGGGAACAGAATGCCCCTGTAGCTCCTGAGCCGGCCTGCAGGGGGCAGTAAGTCCTGCTGCATGGTGTGACTCCAGGGTCCGACTGTGTGAGCGGTACCGGTTCCCCTGAAGAAGACGCTCCGCTCTGTAGAACCACCGCTCAGTGACAGAGTGGAGCGTCTGTCTGTAGGGAACCCTCTCTGTGTGAAGCCTCTGACCTCTGACTCACCTGTGACTCACCTCTGACCTGTGACTCACCTGTGACTCACCTCTGACCTGTGACTCACCTCTGACCTGTGACTCACCTGTGACTCACCTGTGACACACCTGTGACCCGTGACTCACCTGTGACTCACCTGTGACACACCTGTGACCCGTGACTCACCTGTGACTCACCTGCGACCTGTGACTCACCTCTGACCTGTGACTCACCTCTGACCTGTGACTCACCTCTGACCTGTGACTCACCTGTGACTCACCTGTGACCCGTGACTCACCTGTGACTCACCTGTGACCTGTGACTCACCTGTGACCCGTGACTCACCTGTGACTCACCTGTGACTCACCTGTGACTCACCTGTGACCCGTGACTCACCTCTGACCTGTGACTCACCTGTGACTCACCTGTGACCCGTGACTCACCTGTGACTCACCTGTGACTCACCTGTGACCCGTGACTCACCTCTGACCTGTGACTCACCTGTGACTCACCTGTGACCCGTGACTCACCTGTGACCCGTGACTCACCTGTGACTCACCTGTGACCCGTGACTCACCTGTGACTCACCTGTGACCCGTGACTCACCTGTGACTCACCTGTGACCCGTGACTCACCTGTGACTCACCTGTGACCCGTGACTCACCTGTGACCCGTGACTCACCTGTGACTCACCTGTGACTCACCTGTGACCCGTGACTCACCTGTGACTCACCTGTGACTCACCTCTGACCTGTGACTCACCTGTGACTCACCTGTGACCTGTGACTCACCTCTGACTCACCTGTGACTCACCTGTGACCCGTGACTCACCTCTGACCTGTGACTCACCTCTGACCTGCGACTCACCTCTGACCTGTGACTCACCTGTGACCTGTGACTCACCTGTGACTCACCTGTGACCCGTGACTCACCTGTGACTCACCTCTGACCTGTGACTCACCTGTGACTCACCTCTGACCTGTGACTCACCTCTGACCTGTGACTCACCTGTGACTCACCTCTGACCTGTGACTCACCTGTGACTCACCTCTGACCTGTGACTCACCTCTGACCTGTGACTCACCTCTGACCTGTGACTCACCTCTGACCTGTGACTCACCTGTGACTCACCTCTGACCTGTGACTCACCTGTGACCAACGCTGATCTAACATTTCCTCCCTGGTCCACACACACATCGAAATCAAGTTATTTCGTATTTTCATGCTTTTTATAGCGGGAAACAAAAAAGGTACAGTCGGGTCCAGAACTCTGCGACCAGAACTCTGCGACCAGAACTCTGCGACCAGAACTCTGAGACCAGAACTCTGAGATCAGAAGTTAAAACACTTTGATTCTGTCGTGTTTGAAATGTTTCTTTCATCATGTCAGTTAACAGTCTGAGTGAAAAAAGTCCCTGCGGGTCAGAATATGTCAGCATGGACTCCACGAGTCAGAGTGAAGCCTGCTGCCTCCTGTGGTCCCTGCACAAGGCTGCTGCTGTTCCTCACACCAGCCTCTAACTGCTTCAGCTCAGCTGTTGCTGAGAATCTACAGGACGCTGGTCCTCTGACAGAACCGCTGGTCGGACTCTTGTGTCGGTTATCTGATTAGAACCGTTTGACTCGTCACTTTCTGACTTCACTGCACGTTAATATCTTTGGACTCAAATCATTTATTGACTGGTTTGTAACGTTGAAGGAACCGAAGCGGCGACCTCTCCTGCAGAGGTCACAGGGTTAACGCTGGTCTGACTGATTGATTAACTCTACATTTTTATTGGAGGTCGTGTTGCTCGATCGATCACCAGCACAGATCAATTAACCAGACTGCTGCCGAGTGCTGTGGAGGTCTGTGATTGGGTGATTGGGTGCCTGTGGCCTCTGAGGCTTTGAGCTGCTCTGCATGACTCTGGAGAGCTGAAGTGATGAAACACCGGCTGGAAACACTTCGCTCTGGATCGAACTGTTGGTTTCACATCTCTGCAGTTCCGTAACGTTTGTGGTCTCAGAGATGCTGTCGGTGTTTCATCACCCTGTGAAACTGTTAGCAGCCTCGGAGCCTTCATGTGTTTGACCCGATGTTCTGTCTGTCCCTGCAGGGTCCGTTAAAGAAGGGGATGTCCCGCGTGGATAAACAGATGCGTAGAATTGCTGACATCCGCCGCCTGACGAAGCCGGGTCACGCTGTTAAAATCAGTGTGGAAGGAAACCGGATGCCGCTCTGATTTTAACCTCCATAGGATTTATTCACTTTATCATTATTTTTTCTTTTTAATGTGTTGCTCCTGAACAATCCCACGTTTCTCCTCCCTCCTCAGGTCCAGATCTGCCTTACTGAAGGGCTGAGGTCACTGACACTGAAGTCAGAATGTAAATATCTGCAGCTCCTCTGCTCTTTGTCCAGAACACATCACATCTCCTCCAAACGATCCAGAGTCACAGATAACTGTTGGTTCTGTCTCCTCATGTTAGCTCATGTTAGCAACATTAGCTTTAGCTTCAAACCAACTGGGTAGGCCAGTTGGATTAGCTTCACCTCCAAGACAGCTACCAGCTAACGTTAGCAGTCAGGTGACTTGGAGGTAATGCTAACATTAGCTCATATTGGTTAATGTTAGCAGTCACTTTACTTTGAGGCATTGCTGATGTTGAATGTTCATAATGTTAGCTTTACCTACTAGCCACCTAAGACGGATAATGTTAGCAGTCAGGTGACCCAGAGGTAAAACTAATGTAATTACGTCCATTTTATTAGCTTATGTTAGCTTTGGCTCCCCATACCTAGGAGATGGCTAACGTTAGCAGTTACCAACAATAACTAATGTTAGCAGTGAACTACATTGTCAACAGGCAAAACCTACATTTTATCAATTAGCTCCGTTAGCCTCAGTCTAACGCTAACAGGGTCAATATAATGAACTTAAGTCAGATGTCAACTGCAAACCAACTGGATCCTCACTGCTAACCAGTGTTAGCACTTTGTTAGCTTGAGTCCCAAGCCAACCATGATTCTTACTGTTAGCAGTAACTTTACTTGGTGTTAAGGCTAATGCTAAACGTCAGTAACGTTAGCTAATGCTAATGTTAACTTGTGTTGGCGCTGTATTTGATTTACCTGCGAGCTGCTAACGTGTTTACAGTCGGCTCTGTTAGCGGGCTCTGTTAGCAGGGTCTGTTAGCGGGCTCTGTATTGTGACTGCAGCAGTCAGCTTTATGTTTTTTTGAATCGGTGTTTAAAGTAACGAGCTCCATGAATTTTCGCTCTTCATCCTGTTGGTTTGGACAGAAATCTGATCTGAAGATCGTTCTGGAGACATTCGAGTTTTTTTCCCAACAAGTTTTAAGTTTTTCAGAACCTCCTTATCATGTGTTTGTGAACAAACTCCTCCTCACGCCCTCTTTGTTTTAATGTGAAGGCCGACCAGACCTCCTCCTCCTCCTCCTCCTCAGTCCTTTTTGTCCCCTCTCTGCTCCCGTAGCGGCTGTACAGAAGTCTGTAAACTGTCTGCAGGTCTGATTGTGTGAATCCGTCTGCACTGTTCTGGATCAGATGATACTTTTCTTAATAAAGATTCAACAGAAAACATGAACGAGTGGAAAGTTTCAATCACAATGTTTTTATTTTCACTGTTTAATGTTCTTGTAGCAGAAATGCTAATGCTAACGTGTGGCGGCAGCGCCTCGACAGGAAGCAGCTGCTGACTGTTTCACACTCACACAGTCTTCTGCTTTTTCACTTTATTACAAAAAAACAGAACTCTGAGCTTTCTCAGTTGGAGAAAAAACAAATTGTTTAAAAAGAGTCAGAACTCAGAACCTCGGCCGGGCTTCAGCGTACAAACTCAAACACGCTGACGGCGCTGATCCACGTGTGTCTGCGTCATCATTCACTCACTGGAGAGGTTCTGAATATCTGGAACCTGGAAGAAGTTTTGTGTAAAACCATTTTCAGCACCGAAGAAGTTTACGAGTGAACAAACGTTTCTCTCCCGAGCTCACAGGTGAAGCTGAGAGAGACTGAACGCTGCTCACTTCCTGTGAGCGCCGCTCACTTCCTGTGAGCGCCGCTCACTTCCTGTGAGCGCCGCTCACTTCCTGTGAGCTCATGAATCGATCTGACGGTACCATCGTCACATCCTGACGGACTGAAGAGTCCAACAGATCTTTAAGAACCTGCTTTAAAAGAACCTGAACTCGGGCCCAGTTGATATTTTGTGAGACTGGATCTTTGAACTCAGAAGTCCGTTTGAGTGGAACTGAACTGAAACGTTTGTTCTGTGAACACGGGTCAAACATCACAGACACGAGCAGCTGATCACTGAGGCTTTATTGAGCTGTAACAAGCAGGACAACAGAACAGAACAGAACTGGACTGAACAGAACACCGTCACGTCTCAGTGACTAGGAAACGTCTCCACTGCATCGCCGCCGCACCGGTACCGGACTCAGCCTTCAAATCACTTTAATGGATCACATGGTGCTGAGTCAGCACTGTGCGGACCGGAACCAGCACTGTCTGGGCCGGAACCAGCACTGTCTGGACCGGAACCAGCTGATTTCTCAGAAAGGAACAGTCTGTTGGTTTTAAAGGAACAGTCTGTTGGTTTAAAGGAACAGTCTGCTGGTTTAAAGGAACAGTCTGTTGGTTTTAAAGGAACAGTCTGTTGGTTTTAAAGGAACAGTGCTGGTTTTAAAGGAACAGTCTGTTGGTTTTAAAGGAACAGTCTGTTGTTTTTAAAGGAACAGTCTGTTGGTTTTAAAGGAACAGTCTGTTGGTTTAAAGGAACAGTCTGCTGGTTTTAAAGGAACAGTCTGTTGGTTTAAAGGAACAGTCTGTTGGTTTTAAAGGAACAGTCTGCTGGTTTTAAAGGAACAGTCTGCTGGTTTTAAAGGAACAGTCTGCTGGTTTTAAAGGAACAGTCTGCTGGTTTTAAAGGAACAGTCTGTTGGTTTTAAAGGAACAGTCTGCTGGTTTTAAAGGAACAGTCTGTTGGTTTTAAAGGAACAGTCTGCTGGTTTTAAAGGAACAGTCTGTTGGTTTAAAGGAACAGTCTGCTGGTTTTAAAGGAACAGTCTGTTGGTTTTAAAGGAACAGTCTGCTGGTTTTAAAGGAACAGTGCTGGTTTTAAAGGAACAGTCTGCTGGTTTTAAAGGAACAGTCTGTTAGTTTAAATGAACAGTCTGTTGGTTTAAAGGAACAGTCTGCTGATTTAAAGGAACAGTCTGTTGGTTTTAAAGGAACAGTCTGTTGGTTTTAAAGGAACAGTCTGTTGGTTTTAAAGGAACAGTGCTGGTTTTAAAGGAACAGTCTGTTGGTTTTAAAGGAACAGTCTGTTGGTTTTAAAGGAACAGTCTGTTGGTTTAAAGGAACAGTCTGTTGGTTTAAAGGAACAGTCTGTTGGTTTAAAGGAACAGTCTGTTGGTTTTAAAGGAACAGTCTGCTGGTTTTAAAGGAACAGTCTGCTGGTTTTAAAGGAACAGTGCTGGTTTTAAAGGAACAGTCTGTTGGTTTTAAAGGAACAGTCTGCTGGTTTTAAAGGAACAGTCTGTTGGTTTTAAAGGAACAGTCTGCTGGTTTTAAAGGAACAGTGCTGGTTTTAAAGGAACAGTCTGCTGGTTTTAAAGGAACAGTCTGTTAGTTTAAATGAACAGTCTGTTGGTTTAAAGGAACAGTCTGCTGGTTTTAAAGGAACAGTCTGCTGGTTTTAAAGGAACAGTCTGTTGGTTTTAAAGGAACAGTCTGCTGGTTTTAAAGGAACAGTCTGCTGGTTTGATCTGTTAGTTGCAGTTTAGTTTTTTTTTACTTTGAATTGTGTGTTTTATTTTGAAGGAGTTGAGTTGGATCGTTGGATCAACAGAATAAAAAGTCTTTCATGGATTGAATACTTAAATTATTATATTCAAACAGCATTTGACGGATGTGTTTTCAGTTTACATATAACATATATATAAAGATTACAAAGTGTTAATGTGGTTAAAAGTCTGTGTGGTTGTTCAGTTGTTGAAGGTTCACGCAGCTTCTCCTCTTCATGACGCCTCACAGATAAAAACATCTGATGTCTGTCGACAGCGACGTGTCGATATCGAGTCGATGGAAGGATTTCACTGTGCTAACAGCTGTTTCCTGTCAGACTGTCGTCTCTTCATGTCGAGGCGTCAGAAGTCTCGTCACTCTGCAGGAGCGAGATGTTGAGATGTGAATCTCGTGTCTGTTTCAAATAGGTTCCTTGTTTGACGGCGACCTCTAGTGGCTGTAGTTATTATCACGGCAGCAAAGTAGGAAGTCATCTGAAGTCATACGGAGGCGTCGCTGTTCATCCCGTGTGACTCCACTTACGTAACGTAAGTGAAGTTAAATAGGTAACACATTGATTTTAACACAAACCCAGATGTTTTCCTAAACGTATTCAGACTGCAGGTCCGGACGGTCGTGTTCTGGTGCTCTCTGATGTGTTGATTCATGACAGCCTCGTCTTTGTCTTCTGCATTTCCTGCAGTGTGTTAGCTCCTTGCTAGCTTGCTAAATTAGCGTCAGTGGCTTCTAGACGCAGTCGCTTCGAAACAGTGTTAATGAGAGAGCGTAGCATGTGCTGACTGACTGAGACAGGCTAGCAGTTTCCCTCCGTGTCCAGTCTTTCTGCTGAGCTAAGCTAACAACATCCTGACTTGTGCTCAGACATGAGATTCACATCTGAACATCTGTAAAGATTTAATGGGACAAACTTTTCTGCTTCCTTAAAACAAAGTGAAGAAACGTTTTCTGTAAACTCGGGTGCAGTTCACCTGACGGCCACTAGATGCTGCTCAAAGAAAACTGACTGAGTTTGATTCAGTTAATGTGGGACAACATGGACTTCCTGTTTGCTCTCCATCCTGCAGTGGAGACGTCGTCCTGCTGTCAACAGACCTGCTGCGACAAAACAACAAAAACTCTGCGAAGCAGAAACTCGAGTCGGTCGCGTCACGTGTTCAGGTCCAGCGTCGAGGCGGCGGACGCCTCCGGTCACAGGGGAGGGGCGAGGGGAGTGATGATGTGTTCAGGTGACACGGTAAATATGATCAAAACAGACCATTGTGGAAGGAGACAGAGAGAGAGGAGGGTCATTTTCTCATAAGCTTACATACAGTCAGACTTCTTTTAAAGCAGCGGAGTCGCCTCCTGCTGGTCGATGGAGAGAATGCAGGTTCTGTTCTGGCTTCGCTGTTCGGACCCTGAAGCTTCGTCCGGTTTTTATTCTCTCTGTCTCAGACACGAGTGGTAAGTTTACCGGCAGCACCTGAATGCACCATCAGTAAACATTCATGGCCGTGTGGAGGCGGGGTAAGAGGGTGGGGGTGTCCAGGTGAGGTGAAGGTGGATGATTGACAGGCGTGGCTCAGCAGGCTGGTGATTGGCTGTGTGTCATGCGGCTGTGGTGATTCCTCTGTGGAGAGAAGACGTCAGTGAGGTGTCAAAGACTTTAAAGGGACGTTTCTGGGTTTTTGAGTCGTACCTGTCCAGAGGAGGGCGCTGTAGAGAGGGGGCGGGGTTGGAGGGAGAGGGCGGGGCCTACCCTCGACTGCTTGGTAGACGACTCATTCCGATCCTGTCGATGGGAGGCGGATTGACTCGACGCCGCTGCAGCTCGACCGACTTACTACAAACAGACAGGTGAGAACAGGTGAGCAGAAGGTTCAAGGACAGACAGCCAGGTGTGTTCCTGCCGTTCACTTCCTGTTGTACACTTCCTGTCGTTCACTTCCTGCCGTTCACTTCCTGTTGTACACTTCCTGCTGTACACTTCCTGTCGCCTCACCTCTGCTTGCTCGTCGCCTGTTTGGTCTCCATGGAGCTGACCGACAGCCGGTCCAGCGGGGCGTTGTTGCCGGGGAAACTCCTCTTCCTCTTCGGCTCCATGACGTCGTTCTCCATCCTCACCAGGTCGTCCAATCGCAGCAGCTTCACCGTTAGCTCCTCCCCTGCCTTCACCCCTCCGTGACGAAGCCGAAGTCCCGATGGAGACCTGGACAGGGGCCGGTCTACATGCTGGAACACAAGGACAGCACAGGGTGAGGACATGTACAACAGATTAACTCAGCTCAGCCTTTTGAATCATCTCATGACCTGGAGAGGTCTTTACCGTCCAGGACAGTTCAGTTTTATCGTACAGCACTTTGGTCAACTGTTGTTGTTTTTAAATGTGCTTTATAAATACATTTTTATTGATTGATTGATTGATTGATGACAGAGACGTCTCCATGACAACGAGACAACTGATTGTGTGATACAGGTGAGACAGAGCTGGGCTGCGTCTATGAACTGAAACATGTAGTTTGGAACCTGATTTGTCGTGCTGTGATACAGAAGATGATTCACAGTTCATTTGATTATTTCCAATATGTGTGAAAATGAGTCATCATGAGAAACTGGACAGATCTGAGTTATTAAACCTCATTAA
>CM077787.1:760000-800000 GCA_039737535.1 Lagodon rhomboides
CTTCCTCTCCTCACCTCTCCTCACCTCTCCTCACCTTCCTCTCCTCACCTCTCCTCACCTTCTTCTGCTCACCTCTCCTCACCTCTCCTCACCTTCCTCTCCTCACCTCTCCTCACCTCTCCTCACCTTCCTCTCCTCACCTCTCCTCACCTCTTCTCTCACCTCTCCTCACCTTCCTCACCCTCCTCACCTCTCCTCACTCTCCTCACCTCTCCTCACTCTCCTCACCTCTCCTCACCTCTCCTCTCCTCACCTCTCCTCCTCTCCTCACCTCTCCTCACCTCTCCTCACCTTCCTCTCCTCACCTCTCCTCACCTCTCCTCTCCTCACCTCTCCTCACCTCTCCTCACCTTCCTCTCCTCACCTCTCCTCACCTCTCCTCTCCTCACCTCTCCTCACCTCTCCTCACCTTCCTCTCCTCACCTCTCCTCACCTTCCTCTCCTCACCTCTCCTCACCTTCCTCACCCTCCTCACCTTTCCTCACCTCTCCTCACCTCTCCTCACTCTCCTCACCTCTCCTCACCTTCCTCTGCTCACCTTCCTCTCCTCACCTCTCCTCACCCTCCTCACCTCTGCTCACCTCCTCTCCTCACCTCTCCTCACTCTCCTCACCTCTCCTCACCTTCCTCACCTCTCCTCACCCTCCTCACCTTTCCTCTGCTCACCTCTCCTCATCTTCTTCTGCTCACCTCTCCTCACCCTCCTCACCTTTCCTCTGCTCACCTCTCCTCACCTTCCTCACCTCACCTCTCCTCACCTTCCTCACCCTCCTCACCTTTCCTCACTCTCCTCACCTCTCCTCTCCTCACCTCTCCTCACCTTCCTCTCCTCACCCTCCTCACCTCTCCTCACCTCTCCTCACCTCACCTTCCTCACCTCTCCTCACCTCACCTTCCTCACCTCTCCTCACCCTCCTCACCCTCCTCACTCTCCTCACTCTGCTCACCCTCCTCACCTCTCCTCACCTTCCTCTCCTCACCTCTCCTCACTCTCCTCACCTCTCCTCACCTTCCTCACCTCTCCTCACTCTCCTCACCTTCCTCACCTCTCCTCACCCTCCTCACCCTCCTCACCTCTCCTCACCTTCCTCTCCTCACCCTCCTCACCTCTCCTCACCTTCCTCTCCTCACCTCTCCTCACTCTCCTCACCTCTCCTCACCTCCTCTCCTCACCTCTCCTCACCCTCCTCACCCTCCTCACCTCTCCTCACCCTCCTCACCTTCCTCACCTTCCTCACCCTCCTCACCTCTCCTCACCCTCCTCACCCTCCTCACTCTCCTCACCCTCCTCACCTTCCTCACCTCTCCTCACCTCTCCTCTCCTCACCTCTCCTCACCCTCCTCACTCTCCTCACTCTCCTCACCCTCCTCACCTCTCCTCACCCTCCTCACCTTCCTCACCTTCCTCACCCTCCTCACCTCTCCTCACCCTCCTCACCCTCCTCACTCTCCTCACCCTCCTCAACTCTCCTCACTCTCCTCACCCTCCTCACCCTCCTCGCCTCTCCTCACTCTCCTCATTCTCCTCACCCTCCTCACCCTCTTCACCTTCCTCACCCTCCTCACTCTCCTCACTCTCCTCACCCTCCTCACCTCTCCTCACCCTCCTCTCCTTCCTCACTCTCCTCACCTCTCCTCACCTTCCTCACCTCTCCTCACCCTCCTCACCCTCCTCTCCTTCCTCACCCTCCTCACCCCTCCTCACCCTCCTCACCCTGTGATGGAGGAAGTATCTCCACTGCAGCTCAGAGTACCTCTAACTTGTACTTGTTGAGTAAATGTACTCAGTTACTTTCCTGTCGTTTGGGTTCGGTTCTGTGTCTCTCAGGTTAAACTCACATGACCTGAGAACTGAACGGAGCTTCAGGTGAGTCATGACTTTCACTTTAAATTTGGACCAGTGTCCTCCGTAACATCGCCGTGGCAACAGGGACAAAACAACTACCCGTAGCAACGGCCAGGAGGAACTGGTGGAGCCAACATGGCTGACTGACCCAAGTTCTGCAGCCAAAGCTTCACTAAACCTGAAATCTGGTTCACAGATGACCGACACCGACACAAAAGGTAACCAGCGCCGTCCTGTTCTCCAGAGGATCAACCTCAGGTCTTCTCCCGCCACAGCGTCTGTCCAGAAGCTGCTTCTTCTGTAACCTGATGTTTAAATGAATCAAAGACTTCGTGGCGGTGGTGAATATGGCGTCGCTGTCCAAAGAATAGATCTCTGTTTGAGGCGGCATTTCAACATCTATAAGCACGAAACCACTGGATATTTAGAACGAGACGTCTTTGCTGCAAACACAGCTGGACGATGTCCGACGTGTTTGCGGAGACAGAACCATGAAACCTAACTGGAACGTGAGCACAACGTTGTCACAACATGAATCTGAACACTGGACCTACGTCTCCAGATATCTGTGGTCTGCAGAAGCTGCCAACATGTATTCTGGTGATTGAGCTGGAAACGTTCAGCTAATGTGTTCTCAGTCCGTGTTGCAGAGAAGTCGCCTCACAGAGGAAGAGAAAGTGTTGCTCACTGGTTTCCCTCCCGGCCGTGCTGCTGACTCTGCAGTCATGATGTCAGGATCCCGTTGATTCACGGAGGTCAGATGACTCACATCTTGTGAGCGGAGCTGCTCGGAGCCAAATCAAGCCTGGAGGATTCCCCTGGATGTTTCCCACCGTCCTGCGCCTCAGTCTCTGTTTGCTCAGTCTGAAAGCTGAGATTTCAGTCTCGCTGCTAAAACCTGGCTGGACTGTTTGGGTTCAGTCTCTCAGAGCGTCGCTTTCAGTCGCAGCAGGCAGCTGTTTGTTCTGCGGGAACCATGTGGACCCTGTGGTGAACAGAACATCTGATCTGATGGCCTCAGGAGCTTCACACTGACAGTAGCTCTCACTGGTTTTTATTATCTGATAACTCTGCAGATCCTGATGAACAAAACAGAAGATTGTTCATTATCATTATCACAGAGTAAGATGTTTATTGATCCTGTGGTGAAGCTCTGCCGGTGTGTCAGCAGCTGATGTGGTCCACAGACGGAAACAAACATAATGACGTCTCTGCAGACTGACGAGCGCTTGTTTTGTGCGTCTGTGATAATGAAGGCTGCAGGACGGAAAAGGACAGATTTGTTTAACACACGCAGTCAGACGGGGGCTGGTGGTGCTGGTGGTGTTGGTGGTGGGCGGTGGGATTCACAGTTTCCAGCAGCAGTTCCTTCACAACCCCAGTTAAATGTTTCAGTCAGGACGTCCTGGTTGTGACCCGGAGTCGACCCGTCCCACGCACCAACACCACCGGAATCTGTGAAACCCATCAGCTGCTGCCTGAAACTAAAGAGACATTTCACCCCAAAGTCTTTTATTGGAGCTAAACTTTCATATTTCACACTGAAGTGATTCACTTAATTTAAATCGACCAACAGTTGCAGGTCTTTTTAGAACAAACAGTGACGTCACTCAGGGTCCCGTCGGCCAGCGTCTGGCCGTCGGTGAGCGTCTGTGGCTCTGGTTTTCGGTTGAGTGTTTTGAAATAACGCAGCTTTATGGTAACAACAGTATCTGCAGCCTGAGTCTATCGCCTCCTGCTGGTGAGGAGCAGAACGTACGAGCGACCGTCGACCTTCTTCACTGTAGTTCTCTGGTGTCAGTTTGTCTGGACACTAAAAAGAAAAAAACGAGCCGTCAGACGACAGAAAATCTAAATCTAAAGTGCGTCGGGACAAAAACGTGTTCGGCGCTGCAGCTCTTTGGATTGTCGGCTTGTGTGACTAACGCTGCACATCTCACACCTTCTCCACAGGTCACCAGCCGTGGAAACGACTCTGGATGAGGTCCAGATGGAGCAGAAGCCACAGCTGCTTCCCATCACACACATTATCCTCATTTCCACTAAATCTGTGTGTGTGTGTGTGTGTGTGTGTGTGTGTGTGGTGTGGCAATGAGCCATGTGATTGGCTCATTACTGAGTAAACAAACAAAGGCAAGCAGCAGCCTATCAGCACAGAGGAAACACAGCTCTGTTCCTCGGTGGTCCAGGACGAGCTGCAGTAAAAACTCCCTGAGCAGAGACGTCTCCGTCGCTTCACACTGATCAGGGAATCAAACCTGCAACCCTGACGGGCCAGAAGAATCAGTGACTCAATTAAAAGCTAAAAAGGTCTTGATATTTTGTCTGCAACACTCTGATGATCTTGTTTATGGATGAGGTAGAAATATAACTTAGACTTCACAAATCATCACCAATCATATCTGACTGGTCCAACCACAGAATTACAGTAAGAGGAAGGAAGGAAGGAAGGAAGGAAGGAAGGAAGGAAGGAATCAAGGAAGGAAGGAATCAAGGAATCAAGGAAGGAAGGAAGGCCTCTGACCATTGTCCCTGTCACACACCTGTAGTTCCACCTGTAACCACAGTGTGGCAGTAGAGTACAGGAGGAGCAGAAGGCTTCAGTGCAGCAACACAGAATCATGAAATCAGTGTGCACAGTCAGGTTCGGTTCTTCTGGGTTTTACAATAGTGAGACACAAATATAAAGACTACAATCCAAACAGAAAGAGGACACTTTAACTGAAACCTCATCAGGAACCTCCTGGACCTCCTGGAAGATCCTTGAAATTTTCTCAGCAGTCCCTAAAGTACCTCACAGGCCCTTAACATTTCCATGCAGATCATGGATTTCCCTGAACCCTCTCAAGAACTTCTTGGACCTCCTCAATAACACCGGAAACTTCTTAAACCCCAGAAAACACTTTAGTAAGTCAAGTGTTGTCCAGAGGACCCTCAGGAATCTTATCAAGCTAGAAACCTCCTGAAAATGTCCTCAAAAACACCCAAAAGAACCGTCAGAACCATTAGGGTCTCCTCAAGTACCAGAAACATGACTTGATTTTCTAAAGGGACACTTGAACCCATTCACAGTCCATTAAATCTTCTTAGTAGCCCCAATGTTCCTTCAGGATCCCTTCGATCATCTATATCAAGACCTCCTGAAGTAACAGCAAACACTCAAACTTCTTCAGGGACTATGGAAGACTCATTCCACTAGAGAGCATAAAATGTAAAGAAAGAATGAAGAGTCTCCTCAAGAACCTCTTGGGGACTCCTGAAATCCCCTCAGAGATCCCAAGGTCCCTAAGAACGTGTTAAATTCCCCCAATAACACATGAAACCTCTTTAAAAACCCCAGTAATGTCAACAGGAACCCTTGGGATCTCCTCAAGAAGACAAAATACCCCACAAAAAACATAAAATATAGGGAAAAGAAAAAGAAACAATGTAGAGTCCCCTCAAGAACATCTCAACACTCTTCAAGAACCTTTTGGGGACTCCTGAAATCCCATCAGAAATCCCAAGGTTGCCCAAGAACTCCTAGAACTCCTCAATAACACATGAACCTCTTCACCAATCCTAGTGATGTCCACGACAACATTTAGGATCTCCTCAGGAACCCAGAAACTCCCTCATGCAGCCCTAAAATAAACCTCCTTATTAACCTTTACAAAACCAGAAACATCTCAGACCCTGTCAAGAACTTCTGAAACCTCCACAAGAACCCTTTAATTTATACAGAGATCTTTGGACGTCCATGTCTGACCAAGAACAACTAGAACTTCCTTCCCTGAGAACTTCCCCCGAGTCTTGTCCAGATCTTCTTGAACCTCCTGAACAACATGTAAAGCTGGACCAAAACAACCAGAACTGACTTTAGCTCTGGATCCAGACCGTCTCCAGAACTGCAGGTCCTAGTTAGATGTTGTCTTCGTCCTTGTTAAGTGGACTCAAACAGCTTTGGGATTTAGATGTTTTAAATTTATGAAGACGCATATTTTGCTTCAGTTTCTAAAGTTTTCTTCGTGTTCAGTCGGAGGAAACATGAAGGAGACAAAGACGATGTGGAAATCAGACGCTGCTCTCCGGGTCACGAATGTGTCGAACCATAAATCACATTTTTTATTTGTGCTTCAGATGAAACTGAATTAAACTCATGAAGTTCTGCAGCCGACTCTGATTGTTGTTGATCTCCAGGCTCATGATGGAGAGTCTGTCCGTCTCTGAGGTCTTCAAAGGGACAAACTGACTCAACTGACAGCAGTTAGACTTCAACATGTAACACCCACTAATCTGAGATAATCTGTGATAATCTGACATCTACACTTCAAAGAAACTCGACTATAAGTGAGTCTGCCGGTCTGACAGCCCGACGCTGACGTGAGGACCCGTGAGGTGGAGCTGCGACAGTTTGAAAAGGTTCAGGATTAAAATGAAACGTGAACACGACGCCTGATCGGAGTGTCAGCGGGCGGTTTCAGGCTCCTGGCAGCAGATGAAGGCGGCACCTTGACGTGAGGCGACGGCTGACAGCAGCCTCGACCGGATTCAGAGCGCCAGCAAAGGTTTGAAGGACGGTGGCGTGCTGCGGGCCAAGTCCCGCCCCCTGAGCGTCTGTGATGATGGACAGGTTTTTAAAAATCTACAAACACGACGAGAGAAAACTCAAAGACACAAGAGCTGCCTGCACAGGTACGATCACACCTGCCGCCTGCACAGGTACGATCACACCTGCCGCCTGCACAGGTACGATCACACCTGCCGCCTGCACAGGTACGATCAAACCTGCCGCCTGCACAGGTACGATCACACCTGCCGCCTGCACAGGTACGATCACACCTGCCGCCTGCACAGGTACGATCACACCTGCCGCCTGCACAGGTACGATCAAACCTGCCGCCTGCACAGGTACGATCAAACCTGCAGCCTGCACAGGTACGATCACACCTGCTGCCTGCACAGGTACGGTCACACCTGCCGCCTGCACAGGTACGATCACACCTGCCGCCTGCACAGGTACGATCACACCTGCCGCCTGCACAGGTACGATCACACCTGCCGCCTGCACAGGTACGATCACACCTGCCGCCTGCACAGGTACGATCACACCTGCCGCCTGCACAGGTACGATCACACCTGCCGCCTGCACAGGTACGATCACACCTGTTAACTAACAGTGCGTCCTGTAGATGTCACGTTGCTGCTGATCAGTTTACAATCATCAATCAGTGTTCAGATTGATCGTCTTCTTCCCTTCTGCTGTTTCACCTCGAGGTCTTTGTCTCATCCTGACTGTGAGAAGGACGACGACTCTATCCATCAAAACCTCAGGTGAGTCAGAAGTGCTCCAGTGTCACGCACACACACACACACACATACACACATACACACACACACACACACACACACACACACACACACACACACACACACACACACACAGTTGTTGACAGCAGCGTCCTTCAGGGGGATCAAACCTGTGACAGTTCACAGTCCAGCAGTTCATCAAGGACACAACAACAGGACGTATGGCCTCTACTGTCACTGTGTGTGTGTGTGTGTGTGTGTGTGTGTGTGTGTGTGTGTGTGAGTGTGTGTGTTGTGTGTGTGTGTGTGTGTGTTGTGAGTGTGTGTGTGTGTGTGTGTGTGTGTGTGTGTGTGTGTGTGTGTGTGTGTGTTCAGTCATCATTCACAGGTTCAGTCTTATTTCTTGTTTGAGTTCTTTGTTTATAACTTCATTACATTTTTAAAATACAGTTTTTTTAATGAATGTACTATAAGTTTGAGGTACTTGTACTTTACTTGAGTACTTTGTATTGTTGTCTCAGTACTTTAACTTAATATCTGAGTACTTCTCTCAGCTCTGCCTCAGAGACCCTTTAAACCTGATGACATCACTGAGTCTGTGTGTGTGTGTGTGTGTGTGTGTGTGTGTGCGTGTGGATGTCTCTTGTCACCGTAGCGATGGATCCAGTCCAGAGTGTCCCCAGTGAGCGCGCTCAGACCAGAGCTGAATCCACCAATCAGAGTGGTCCTGTCGCGGGGGGCCGCTGGCATCAATCAGGTCCTCAGATACCTGCCAATAACACACACACACACACACACACACACACACAGACACACACACACACACACACACACACACACACACACACACACAGACACAGACACACACACACACACACACACAGACAGACACACACACACACACACACACACACACACACACACACACACAGACACACAGTGAACTTTTACCCTTCACAGTCTTCCTGCTCTTCTTCATGTCACATTAACATTCTGATTTAAAGTTTATGCTTCAGTAATAAAATAAAACCTGCTGACTTCACGTCTGCAGAACCGTCCTCAGCTCAGGTCCGTCCTCAGCTCAGGTCCGTCCTCAGCTCAGGTCCGTCTTCAGCTCAGGTCTGTCCTCAGCTCAGGTCCGTCTTCAGCTCAGGTCCGTCCTCAGCTCAGGTCCGTCCTCAGCTCAGGTCCGTCCTCAGCTCAGGTCCGTCTTCAGCTCAGGTCCGTCTTCAGCTCAGGTCCGTCTTCAGCTCAGGTCCGTCTTTAGCTCAGGTCCGTCCTCAGATCAGGTCCGTCTTTAGCTCAGGTCCGTCTTCAGCTCAGGTCCGTCTTTAGCTCAGGTCCGTCCTCAGCTCAGGTCCGTCTTTAGCTCAGGTCCGTCCTCAGCTCAGGTCCGTCCTCAGCTCAGGTCCATCTTCAGATCAGGTCCGTCTTCAGCTCAGGTCCGTCCTCAGCTCAGGTCCGTCCTCAGCTCAGGTCCGTCTTCAGCTCAGGTCCGTCCTCAGCTCAGGTCCGTCTTCAGATCAGGTCCGTCTTCAGCTCAGGTCCGTCCTCAGCTCAGGTCCGTCCTCAGCTCAGGTCCATCTTCAGCTCAGGTCCGTCTTCAGCTCAGCTCCGTCTTCAGCTCAGGTCCGTCTTCAGCTCAGGTCCGTCTTCAGATCAGGTCTGTCCTCAGCTCAGGTCCGTCCTCAGCTCAGGTCCGTCCTCAGCTCAGGTCCGTCTTCAGCTCAGGTCCGTCTTCAGCTCAGCTCCGTCTTCAGCTCAGGTCCGTCTTCAGCTCAGGTCCGTCTTCAGCTCAGGTCCGTCCTCAGCTCAGGTCCGTCCTCAGCTCAGGTCCGTCCTCAGCTCAGGTCCGTCTTCAGCTCAGCTCCGTCTTCAGCTCAGGTCCGTCTTCAGCTCAGGGGTTTAGTCTCAACCATCTGCAGAAACTTGACACTGAAGTTGTGTTGATGTTCAGTTGCACCACAGAGACGTAAAGTTCATATGAAGTCAGAACTCAACACAATATTGTCGAGAAAATAACGTTTTTCACTTCTTATAGAACGTAACCGTCACATCAGGAGGTGGTGGAGGAGGAGGAGGAGGAGGAGGAGGAGGATGAGGAGGAGGAGGAGGAGGAGGAGGAGGTGGACACGACACTGGATATTTGTAAGGACTCCTGGAGACCTGACCAGGTATCTGAATCCAAACCTTGACGTTGTGACGAGATTCAGCCTAAACGAATGTAAAGTTGTGACATGAAGAGTCGTTCAGTTTGAGCAGAACCTCTCAGTGAACAGTTCTTCTGAAGGTTGTGTTTGTATCCTGATTACATTATCCCATTACATTTACATCCTGTACCTCCGGCCTACAGGTGGCAGTAACATGTCAGGAAGCACAGCGACGCTCCGACAGTCAGCGAAGAAGACGACTGCTGAGACCCAAACAGAGCAGCTCAGAGAATTATCCAAAATGTCTTTTAATGGAGGAAAAATTCCCCGAGGGCCGAAAACAGGTGGAGCTGAAGGTTCAAATGTTTGAGGAACAACTCCATCTACAGAGCAACATGTAGCCGAGGAGCTAACAGGTGTGTCAGAGATGAGACACACTTCACTGCTCAGGTAAACTCAGGTGTGTTTTAAAGGAAGAGTCCGTATATTTCCATCAGTCATCAGTGTGACTGAGTTACACATTAAACATCAGAGCAACAAGCCTGAAAACTTCAGCTGCCTCTTTTACTACGACTACTACGGTTACCACGGCGACCAGCGCTGTTGGCCCGCCGGCTGCCCCTTCAGGCTTGGCTGCTGTTCAGACACTCAGAGCCCACACACACACACACACACACACACACACACAGTATTTGGTTTAGAGACACAACAGACCTGCTTCAGCCTTTTCTGCTGCGTGTTTGGGTGCTTTTCAGGCGGCTGCTGCATTTAGTCCTTTAGTGGGTAACGTGTGTGTGTGTGTGTGTGTGTGTGTGTCTGTTTTTGTCCTCATTACATCACAGATTAGACACTTTGAGACAAGATCAGAGAGTTTAAAAGCTCCACTGATCAACATTTTTATAGAAACCCACAGAGAACTGTTTCAGTCACTGCAGCTTTTTAGCCTCTTTCAGCTCCTTGTTTTGGTTTTACAGCACATTAACTGTCTGTTCTTTAAAAAAGATATTTACAACAACGGCTAGACTTTATCCTGGTGTGTTTTTAACAAGTTCAAATAATATCCACCAAAAATAAAAGACAAAACGGCAGCATTCACTGAAAAAAAGTAAATTTTCTCAGATCTGTCCAGAGTGAGCCCTCGTCACAAACACATCGATAACGGATCTCTGATAAAGAAAACAAACCAACATGTTCGACGCTGTCAGAGTTTCCTCTGGTACCAGTCAGCTGATCGTCTTCATCACACAGGAGAAGAGTCTGGAGGTGATGCTGCAGGCTAACGCTAAGCTAGCTGTGTATCTTTGAAGTGTTTTCTTTTTTTCTGGCAGAAGCGCTCAGCTCGTTCTGATCATGTTGGAGTTGTGACGCCCTTTTGAACGATGACCTCAGACTGTCGCCACCTGCTGGTGTGCAGAGTCGTCACCTCACCAGGCGGGTCGGTATCAGCTGTCGTCTTTGTGGTGTGTTCAAGAGCAGCTACTGGGCCGAGACACAGGAGACGTGAGGTTCTTTGAGTGGTTTGGTTTGGTCGGTCTGGACCCGGACGGCGCCGTGTTCAGTCTGATAAATGGCCTCAGGTGATGTCAGTTTCATAATAGAAATAAGTATTTTTTAATGACCTTTCCTCCACATAACAGACTCTCATTAGGTGTGTTCCTTCGTATTGTGGCTGTAGTTCACGCTGCAGCCTGTAGGGGCCCAGCAGGACCTCGTGCTGTTTGTGTTATTTGCTTTTATTAATGACTAATAATTAGTTCATGCACACGTTCACCCGCCCAGATATTTTGGGCTGTTTTGGGGACATTAAGCGCTGTGTTATGTTAAATCGAGCTCTAATATGGAAGTAATGAAAGTTGTGTGGTCAGATTTGAGATTAGGAGCCGTCCGTTCACTGGATTCCTGTTGGGATTAAACCAGATTAGTTGGTGGACCTGCTGAGACACCGACAGACCTGCAGCCGTCTGAGACTTCAGCCTGCTGCTGTTTGACTCACATATGAAGTTTACAGCAGGTTTCCTCAAATACTGAACCAACAACTGAAGAATAGGAGTCTCAAAAAACATTTCAGATTTTGTTCTTCAACATAAACGACACCTGTGAATGTACAGAGTTAACATCCATCCTCAGCGCAGGAGGCAGCACCAGACTCCCTTAACAAATGTGTCAGTTTAGAGAGTTGTTGAGTTGGAGACACTTTATAAACTCTGTGAAACTCTGTCTCTGACTCATTCTGCATTATTTGGACCTTCTTGTTAATTCAGCAGATGTTCTACATGAACTTCTTTCTGTCTTTGAGTAGAAACATGGAGTCTGTTTGTCTCAGTGATGGACGGGTTTGTTTCATAGAGAGCAGGAAGTGACATCACATCACAGGTGGCCACTCAGGACGCATGTTAATGTTGGATTTGTTTCTCTGTGCTGTTTGAAGATGTTAGAAGATAGCTGTCATCTGATGATGGTAAACCATGTGTGACCTGTGTTTGGTGGTGAGATGGTGACTCAGAAGTGGGCGGAGCCTGATCTCAAATATCAGATTTAACAGTTTGAGTGAAATCCAGTCTGCTGCTCTCAGTCTGAACTGGTTCAACTGGTTAATAATTATAACCGTTAGTTAGAGCATACCTGGTGTGTGTGTGTGTGTGTGTGTGTGTGTGTGTGTGTGTGTGTGTGTGTGTGTGTGTGTGTGTGTCCACTAATACCACACTGAGGCTCGGTGCCAGCATCACACTCAGTCATGTCCAAACACACACACACCCAAGAGCTAATGTGTTTATGGTGTTATGCCAGTGTGTGTGTGTGTGTGTGTGTGTGTGTGTGTGTGTGTGTGTGTGCACGGTGCCAAAGGTCGTCTCCGTTGGTCGACTTACATTCCACACACGCTTAGAACACGCGACCGCCGTTATTTGATCCACAGAAGAAGAAACCTCAGCTCCTTGTCCTCTGGTGGAATGTAACCGAGTACATTTACTCTGTAAAGTACAGTTTGAGGTACTTGTACTTTACTTGAGTATTGCCAGTTTCTGCTACTTTATAGTTCCACTCCACTACTTTTTTAAATTACTTTAGTTACTAGTTACTTTGCTACCCTTCTTCATGTCGGCTGATAGATTGTTACATATGTACATAGATAAATGATTCAGTGTGTTCAGACTCGTGCAGACTGATGACGGAGCGGCCGACAGCTCGGGAAGATTCAGCTCACCACCTCTGAAACGAGGTTAAACTTCAGAGACACTGTCCTGATGCTGAACGCTGAAACTGTCCCGTCTGATTATTACAGCCAATCAGACAACTCTGATTTAATAAGCCTGTGAATATTCTCATCCATCCAGGTCATAGTTATCTCAAGGAAATTGAATCGAACGCAACTGGATTTGATTTTTGTCTTTGAAGACGTTTCACCTCTCATCCAAGAGGCTTCATCAAATGAAACTCTGATTTAATGACAGCAGGAAGCTCTTAAACATCCAGGTGTGTGTGTGTGTGTGTGTGTGTGTGTGTGTGTGTGTGTGTGTGTGTGTGTGTGTGTGTGTGTGTGTGTGTGTGTAGGTTAATTGTTGAGCAGCAGACTGCAGCAGTTAGCGAGTTGGCTCGTAGTTACTCATCATCACACAGAATGTCATAAAGACTCATCAACCATTAAACTGAGAGCACACACACACACACACACACACACACACACACACACACACACACACACACACACACACACACACACGACACACACACACACACACACACACACACACACACACACACACACACACACACTTTTTATTTTACTGCCGTTAACAGAGAGATGATAAAGTACTGATCCGGTCTTTTCCTGGACTAAGGTCCACGTGGTCGACCAGAGGAGACGTGACTTGGTCTGAACTGAGCCTGATGCTTCCTGACAGCAGCTGAGGACCATCAGAGACACTGGACAGAAAAATGACTGTCTGAGAACGTAGAGAGTAAAAAGTCCAGTAGAGTACAGATACCTGAAACATCTGCAGAAGTACAGTGAAGAAGTGTGTGTGTGTGTGTGTGTGTGTGTGTGTGTGTGTGTGTGTGTGTGTGTGTGTGTGTGTGTGTGTGTGTGTGTGTGTGTGTGTGTGTGTCTGAATGCTCATTAACTCTCAGGCTTCATCTCTCTGCTGCAGGTTTTCTCCCTCACTGATCAGAGGTCAGAGGTCAGCAGCATCCACACACTCATACATGACACATTACCTGAAACCAATTAGCCTGAGTGTGTGTGTGTGTGTGTGTGTGTGTGTGTGTGTGTGTGTCTGCATTCCTGACTGTGAAGGTTTCCTCATCATTCTCTCATCAATCAGCTAATTACTGTTGGAGACTAATCAATAAAGTCCACACACACACACACACAGAGGATGTTTTTCATTAACATTAAAGGAACAGTTCACCCTTTTCTTGTTGTTAAACCTAAAAACTAACTGAACTGTGTAAACTCAGCAGAATCAGCTGTTAGCACTTCCTGTTAGCAGTGAACCTGTAGATCATCACTGGATCACTGTGATACTGAAGGAAAATTAAAACATGATGTTTCTCAGGGTAGTTCTGCACATGAGAGGATCACAGGCTGATGAGAGGAGACGTTACGTATTCAGATCCTTCTTAAAGATGAAACCTTCTCTGGAGCTGTTGAGATAAACGTGTTGGCGTCCGCATGTCGAGGGTCAAATCAGTCTGTGATCTGAGTGGTGAGCAGCGGAGGACGAGAGGAGACCAGCATTCCAGGATCTTCTCTTCATTTATTACTTTCATCTAAACAATGAGCTGCGACTGAAAACTGAAATCACAAACCCTGTCTGCTCTCATGATGTCACTGCTCTCATGATGTCACTGCTCTCATGATGTCACTGCTCTCGTGATGTCACTGCTCTCGTGATGTCACTGCTCTCGTGATGTCACTGCTCTCGTGATGTCACTGCTCTCATGATGTCACTGCTCACAGGTGTGAGCTCTGATACTCGTCCTGAAGCACCAGAACCATCCTGGTGAGAAGTTAGTGAGCACGCTGTTTCCAGGAGAGACAGGGGCATTGTGGGATACCCCTCTGACAGACGGGGTGACATCATGGAGGCGGGGCCTGGATGGTGGGGGTGTGGTCGGCTCATTAGGAGTTAATGTCAGGTTAATGTGCTCTCTGCCGGTGTGTTGTGGTGTCAGTGTGAGCTGTTAATGTTACACCTCCACCTGACGACAGCTGCTGGCTCCGCCCACCTCCAGCCGCCCTCAGCGGACCCACAATCCCACTTAATACGGCGGTTCACAGACCAGAGTCGGGTCGGTCCGGACTCTCCTCAGGCTGACCCGGCCTGGTCGGACCCTCGGTTTTGTCGCTGCAGGTTCTTCTTCATCAGGTTTTCCTTGTCAGATGAGTCGACCTGTAAAGAAACGTTAAACATGGACCAGGAGGATCCTTTAGTGAAAGAATATGTTTTTGCAGCTTTTGGTTTCTTTATGTTGTGACGTCACTGTGTTTCTGTTCTGGTCAGGGTTGGGAGAACCTGATAGAACCTGGTTCTGTCCCCATGTCTCATTAACAACATCCAGTGGTTCACACGTACAGATGTGGACACACAGTCCTGAACAGTGGTCTCATCACCCCCTCCACCTCCACCTCCTGACCCGAGACTCAGCTCTGACCCAGTGAGACGAACACGTCTGAACGTTAACAGATGATTCAGACGGCTGTTTGCAGGCTGGAGATGAAAACAGAGCGGTTTCATGTTTAAATGTGTTTTTAAACGTCTTCAGTAACTGTGAGATGTTCTGTCGCTGCTGGTCGTTCTGTCGCTGCTGGTTGTTCTGTTGCTGCTGGACCGTGCAGATCGCTGGTTTTGTTTTTTTCTTAACATTTAATGACAACGAGAGTAAAACCAGACCTGGTATTTAATAGAACCGGTTGTGAACAGGTGAGATTAAAGTGCCTCGGCCCGTTGGAGCTCTGACTGCAGATCGTGCGTCTCCGCCTGCAGCTGAATGTGAAACCTGAGCTCCGGCCTCCTTCAGGAAACTGTCGAGGAAAAGCTGAAACAGAAATCAGCTCACCTGTGAGATGTGTCGACTCATTAGCTGTGTTGAGGTGAGCCAAGCTGTCGGGTTCTGCGAGAACGTGGCGGTGAGGCCGTTCCCCGGGATTGAGTTTCAGCCGGTCGGCCTCTTTAATGACCCCTTTCCCTGTCCGACAGTCAGCCCGCCGACAGCAGCGAGCCTGTGATCCGGAGCGGCCCTCCTTTCACATTCCTGCCTAACTGAAAGAGCCTCAATCTGTCGGACATCTGCAGCCGTCACGCCTTGTCATTAGAGATAGACCACTCGGTCGGCCCGCCTCGGACACTTCTCGCTCCCGACTTTCCCTCGGCCCCGGCTCGCTCTCAGGGGACCCAGGTAGGGCCGGGATCCTGTGTTAGGACCCCCCAGGGAGGAGAAACCCTACCGTCGTTACCTGTGGGGGGCGGGTCGGGCTGGAGGAGGCGAGGGGGGGTCTCCAGAGAGCTGCCCGCCTCCTTTTGTTCCTGAGAAGAGAGGGAGCTGGAGGAGGACGGTCAGACTGGTTTAACTGGTAACTGAGCTAAAGACTGACGAGGCCGTCAGACAGACTGGAAACTTTAACAGTCCTGTTTCACTCCTGAGCGTCGCTTCGTGATGACAAGAGGTGAGAACGTAAAGAAACACAGTTCAAACCGTCTTCAGCGTGTCTGATGGAGGATCAGCAGTCAGGGAGGAGAATCACAACAACAAGCACACAAACAGTCATCATGATGTTACACAAACAAAGTGGCCACCTGTGATGTCACTTCCTGCTCTATATGAAACAAACCCGTCCATCTCTGAGACAAACAGACTCCATGTTTCTACTCAAAGACAGAAAGAAGTTCATGTAGAACATTTGCTGAATTTACAAGAAGGTCCAAATAATGCAGAATGAGTCAGAGACAGAGTTTCACAGAGTTTATAAAGTGTCTCCAACTCAACAACTCACTAAACTGACACATTTGTTAAGGGAGTCTGGTGATACTCAGATTTTATAGTATATGCTGATCACGGTTCCTTAGCCTTTGAGGTCCAGGGTTAAAATGTTGTCATAATACTGTAGCAGCCAGTTCAAGTTCTGGTGCAGAGTGTTCTCATTCGTTAGTGAACATTTCTTTGTTCCAGCTTTGTTTCAGAACATTTTGAATGTAAGGCTGCTCCTAATAAACAAATGGGACTCAGAGACTGAGAGAGAGAGAGAGAGGCTTACACAGAGACCTGTCTCCACCACGTCTTTACAGAGACCTGTCTCCACCCCGTCTTTACAGAGACCTGTCTCCACCACGTCTTTACAGAGACCTGTCTCCACCTTGTCTTCACAGAGACCCGTCTTCACCACGTCTTCACAGAGACCCGTCTTCACCACGTCTTTACAGAGACCTGTCTCCACCTTGTCTTCACAGAGACCCGTCTTCACCACGTCTTTACATAGACCTGTCTCCACCTTGTCTTCACAGAGACCCGTCTCCACCACGTCTTTACAGAGACCCGTCTCCACCACATCTTTACAGAGACCCGTCTCCACCCCATCTTCACAGAGACCCGTCTCCACCCCGTCTTTACAGAGACCTGTCTCCACCACGTCTTTACAGAGACCTGTCTCCACCCCATCTTTACAGAGACCCGTCTTCACCCCGTCTTTACAGAGACCCGTCTTCACCCCGTCTTCACAGAGACCCGTCTCCACCACATCTTTACAGAGACCTGTCTCCACCCCGTCTTTACAGAGACCTGTCTCCACCCCGTCTTTCCACAGACCTGTCTCCACCACGTCTTTACAGAGACCTGTCTCCACCACGTCTTTCCACAGACCTGTCTCCACCCCGTCTTCACAGAGACCCGTCTCCACCCCGTCTTTACAGAGACCCGTCTCCACCCCGTCTTTACAGAGACCTGTCTCCACCACGTCTTTACAGAGACCCGTCTCCACCCCATCTTTACAGAGACCCGTCTTCACCCCGTCTTCACAGAGACCCGTCTCCACCACGTCTTTACAGAGACCCGTCTCCACCACGTCTTTACAGAGACCCGTCTCCACCACATCTTTCCACAGACCTGTCTCCACCCCGTCTTTACAGAGACCTGTCTCCACCCCGTCTTTCACACAGACCTGTCTCCACCACGTCTTTACAGAGACCTGTCTCCACCACGTCTTTCACAGAGACCTGTCTCCACCACGTCTTTACAGAGACCCGTCTCCACCCTGTCTTTCCACAGACCTGTCTCCACCCCGTCTTTACAGAGACCCGTCTCCACCCCGTCTTTACAGAGACCCGTCTCCACCCCGTCTTTACAGAGACCCGTCTCCACCCCATCTTTACAGAGACCCGTCTCCACCCCGTCTTCACAGAGACCTGTCTCCACCACGTCTTTACAGAGACCTGTCTCCACCCCGTCTTTCCACAGACCTGTCTCCACCACATCTTTACAGAGACCCGTCTTCACCCCATCTTTACAGAGACCTGTCTCCACCCCGTCTTTCCACAGACCTGTCTCCACCACGTCTTTACAGGGACCTGTCTCCACCACGTCTTTACAGAGACCCGTCTCCACCACGTCTTTACAGAGACCCGTCTCCACCCCATCTTTACACAGACCTGTCTCCACCACGTCTTTACAGAGACCTGTCTCCACCACGTCTTTACAGAGACCCGTCTCCACCACGTCTTTACAGAGACCCGTCTCCACCGCATCTGAAGTGGCTCCATGTAGATGTGAGGTGTAAAATAAACGACTCAGACTCGTCTGTCAATCAGTTTTTTTCTATTAGTCCTTTCAGTCAGTTACAGTTTCTCTGTACACGATCATATAAAAACATCAGCATGTATGGCAGCCATGTTCTGACCGAACTCACAAACAAACAAACAAACAAACAAACAGAAGGAAACAGAAATGTTCATGCTCATCACATGTCAAGGAAACATTCACATGTAAAAGAAACATGTCGGCATGTCACATGTTTCAAAGACAAATCTGTGAAAACATGTTCACAACAAATATAAAGAAAATTTTACATGTTAATCAATCAATTGATTAATTCATTAATTCTCTGAGCTGCATGGAGACATTTTATGTTTCTTAAGGAGACGTTAACACAAACAACACTCGGCAGAATCCCAGGTGACTCTGGGTGTAAATACCGTCTTTTCAGATCCATACAGCTCGTCCACCACAATCCAAGTCTCTGGAAGCCTCGAGGTCTCAGTGTGATTTGAGAAGATGTTAAAAAGACACCCAGAGTCACCTGAGATTCTGCCGAGTGTTGTTTGTGTTAAGAGAGGAGGACTTTATATCATCAGGAGGATGAGTGGATTTACTTTTTTTTGCAACTGTTTCAGCTAATTATTTAATGTAAATCTGACATCTGATGTCGCCTGCAGTCCGTCACAAGCTCAGTATCTACAGCTTGTATTAAAAAGTGCTTTGTGTTTAGTTGGTAAGCTAGCTAGATGCTGCTTACATGCTACTAGCTAACACACTACAATACTGCTGTACATTAGATCCACTGATTTAACTGAATATTACTGCAAAATATATTCAAGAACCATTTCTCACTCATGTGTAGCAGTTAGCGGGTGGTGCTAACAATGGTTACACGTCCTTGAACTGACACTGATTTACTGTATTTTTCTGTAATCACACTTTGTAGAAACAGTTTCCTGAATTCTGACAATAATCTGCTAAAATCAGAGCATTTCTTGTTTTTTCTTGTGAGGCAGTTTTCACTTTGAGGCACCATGTTGGACTCTTCTCAAACATTTAATATATTTAACAAACAACACAAAGGTTTTTTTGTGGCAGTTTCACAGACAAACAAACATCTTTAGGCACTTCTGTTAATATTCAATGTTTCAGTCACAGTTTAAATCCTAAAACAAGTTGGTTAGTCTTGTATTCTGAACTTCCTGATGAGTTCAGTAATGTCTGAAAGATGTCCTTTCTGACGGCAGGATCGTGTTTTAGCAAACAAAAGGCAAAATAGTTGAATAACTGACTGTATGTGTTCCTCGAGAGTCTTTTAAGAACTTTGTTCTGGTTCACTGACGGCCCAGAAAGTCTAACAAGTCAAAGTCAACTACAAGATCAACATGGAGTCCAAAAGGTTTTCACATCTATTTTGTTAGAAACAACCCGAAGCATGGAGCTTTTTCTGGGATCCTGTTGAAAGACGACCATTCAGCTTCTTATGGTCCTTGTCTGGGCACCCAGGTGAAGTTCCACCTGCCCTCGGGGTCCTTCCTGACGAAGGCCTGTCCCTGGGGGAAGCTGTGGGTCTTGACGCTGCTGGACGGGCTGAGGGACATACTGAACGCCAAGTCAGAGCGGCTGCGAGGCGTCTGAGGCTGAGGTCCGACTGACGGACTCATTGTGTTGCAGACAGGAGTCCAGAGCCGGTTCATGACAGGACTGCGGGACGAGGTCGGGGAGATGAGGACTCTCTCTCCTGGTGGACTGAGCTGGATTTTGTCTTGTGTCCAGTAAACAGAATGTTTTTCTTGATTTCCATCCAGAGTTTGGACTCGACTGATGGGACCGGTCTCTGCTCGGTCTGGAGACTGGGTGAAGGTTGGTCCATCTTCTGGAGACTGAAAAACAGGTAATGTGTTGTAGCTCCTGATCACAGACTGTTTGGTTAGTCCGGAGGCAGTGAAGTCAGAGTGCCGACCTGGCGACGTTCTGTCACCACAGTTTGATTTGGCAGGACTGAACCTAAACTCATGTTGGCTGTGGACAGAAGACGGCGTGGAGGTGGCGACTGGGCTGAAAGAGGAGTTGAGGGTACGCTCGGAGGATGAAGACGAGCTGACAGCAGAATCATAAGCTGAGCTGCTGAGGCTGAAACCAGTCGAGGAGGAGGAGGAGTTGTTGGACGTATCGATGGTGTCTCGGTCCTTCAGGCCCAGCGTTCGTAGAACCCACAGGTCAAGGTTTGGTTCTGAGGACTGAGGATGTCTCGGAGGACTCGGAGCAGAACTCAGCTGTCAGGTTCCTGCAGACTCTCTTGCTGAGCTGCTGGGAGGTTTGGAGGTGATGACTGCAGTTCTGGAGAGGTCCATTGTCCATGAACATCAGGTTTCTCTTCAGCTTCCTCCGCCCATCAGCAGTGAGCTTCTGTGAGGAGAGAACGAGACAAAGAAAACGTTCTTATTAAACGGATTCCTGCCTCCTGACTTTCGTTAGACCGACTGTCAACTGGACTGAGACTTTACTGAAGTAGAGGAAGGTCGATTTTTAAATTGACATGCATGATGTGGACCAGTGGCTTCATCCTAAACACTGGGGGGACAAACAGACGTGTAGCTAATGTTTGATGATGTCTTGCTGTTCCACCTGAGCTCCAGCTGTGTTGGTAGTTCTCGTTATAACAGTCTGCAGGTGCAGGAAGCTTCCAGTGTGTTAGCTGCTAACTCTGCGTCCCTCGCAGCTGTTTCATTAGTTAACTGTTTCCTAATTCTGCTGCTTCATAATAAAAGCTTCAAGATAACTTCACACTGGAGGACTTATAGGAACTTTATCACCAAATTAGCAGAACATTGTTAGCAGCGATTTTTCCAAGAGCAAAAGTTTCTACAAGACAAACATCATTGGTTAAAGACTATTAGCTCTGTTGTTGAGTCAAACCAAGTCAGTCCGAACCAGCACATGTGTGAGCGGGGCTGCTAACACCCTGAAAGCTAGAAGTGTTAGTGTGCCCGTCTGAAGGCGAACGCACGTCAGGGATGTAAAAACCGTCTTTTCAAATCAGTTCAGGATCTCACAAGTCTCCAGCTACTTCAGGTGTTTAGCAGAATGCTGCAACTCTGTTTTACTGTGAAGCTCCAGAACTGTTCTGTGGACGACGACACTTCACCTGACTTTATGTCATCATGGAGGATGAGAGGATGAGTTTAAAGTGAGGATATCTCAGCCCTGCCGCTCTGATCCTGCCCGTCGTCTCTCTGTTTCTATGCTAACAGCTCTGATGGTGAACAAACCTTCGCCTTCTGTTCCAGGTCTCTGACAAAAGAGGAGCTGAAGAACTCTCTGAGCTTGTTGTTCTCGTCCTGCAGCCGGGCCAGCTCCTCCTCCCTCTGCAGCAGCGTGTCCTGCAGCTGAGGGAAGGTGAAGAGCAGGTTACTCTGGAGAACTGATTCCTCTGAGCTCCTCCTGGACTCAAACATGCTGCTGACTCAGGTTCTCACCTGTTTGTTTCTCTGCAGGTGAGGCGACAGCTGCTCCGTCCACATCAGTCCAGCAGGTGGAGAGCTGTTGAAAACACACTGAGACTCTGACACACAGAGAGAGAGAGACAGGTAATGTTACTTTTAATGTGTAATCTGATTACATTGTGCTCTGTATGTGTATGCAGTCAGTCAGCAGTGATGGAGGAAGTGTTCAGGTCTTTTACTTTGACACCACAGTTCTCATGTTGTCACCAAACTGAAACTCACACTTGGATACGATACCGTAAAAAGATAAATATAGCCAGGCTCGTGTGCTCTGTGCTCAGGACGACAGCATCAGTGTTAATGTAGCTGTAACAGAGTAAAAGTACACCACACAGTACTATAATACTACTGTTACCTCGGTCACAGTACAGAAGTATTATCATCCAGTGGTGGAAGAAGTACTCAGATCTTTTAATGTTCTGATACTGGTACTGATCATATCAGATTTGTGAAGTTCAGTCTGAATATTAAAGTACAAGTTCCTCATAATGTTTGTGTATGAAACCGTTAATGTTCTTCTGCTCTCTGAACTTGTGATGTGTTGTGTGTTTTCCTGTGAGCGGCCTCTGGTGGCGGTGGGAGGAGCTGCAGCCCGTCGCTGATGAAGGCGTGCGAGCGAGCAGACGAGCAAACGAGAAGATGAATGTTGGTGTAAAATCAGATCTGTGATGTGACGAACGAGTCGCTCTCTGCTCAGTGTGACATTTAAAGAGAAGAAGAAGCTGGCTGAGTATGCTGGTCTCTGATTGGCTGGATCACATCCAGGATTCAACTACAGTGAGTTCGACTGATGCAAAGACTCCCGTCGTGTCACTGCGGTCACACCTCAGGGACTCTGATCTAACATCTGCTCACAGATTTACCAAAGTTCATCAGAAATACAGCAGACTTACATGAAGCAACTACCAAGAGCACGTTAGCCTAGCTTAGCTTAGCTTAGCTTAGCTTAGCTTAGCATAAAGACTAAACAGGGTTAGCCTGGCTCTGATACAACAAAACATGTGGTTTTGTGCCGGATGGCTTCAGGCTGAACGTTTCAAAGTGTCAAACACAGAATTATAACAACATGATGAGAATATAAATACATTAAAGAAATAGAATCATTTGATAATAACAAAGTAATTAAATATCATAAATAATATAAATAATAAGGAAAGTAATAATTATAAACAGATGAATCCTCAACATTCAGAGCTGATAACAAACAGGAACATCTGACCCTCTGCGACACGATGACATCATCGTTAACCAGCCGCATCATCTGAGTCCAAACTGAAGTACTGAAGTACGACTTCAGGTACTTGTACTTTACTTGACTGTTTCCATTTTATGCTATTCATTCATCTTTTCCTCTGACGGCTCCAGTTACTCTGCAGATGAAGTAATATTCAGTTCATATTAAGACAAAAGTATGAATTAACTCATGACGAGTACTTTTACTTTGAAGTGAAGTTTCTGTCTGAACTTTTACACTTTGGTTGTTTTGATGCTTTTATTGTAACAGAATATTTTAATGCTGCAGTGTTCCTGCTGAGGTAATCAGATTACTCCCTCCAGCCCTGATGGATGTTTGTTGATTCTCACCCCAAACAGACGACGAGCGCGTCTCCCCCAGGTCGACGAGGTCACGGGGGTCACAGGCCCAGGCGGAGGCCAGGGTTTCCATGGTAACGTCAACAGTGTCAGGGCCGAGGGCCAATCCTGGAGCAGGAGGTGATGATGATGATGATGATGATGATGATGAGGGAGGAGGAGGAGGAGGAGGAGGAGGAGGAGGAGGAAGAAGAGGGAGGAGGAGGAGGAGGAGGAGGGAGGAGGAGGAGGAGGAGAGGGAGAGGGAGGAGGAGGAGGAGAGGGAGGAGGAGGAGGAGAGGGAGGAGGAGGAGGAGGAGAGGGAGGAGGAGGAGGAGGAGGGAGGAGGAGGAGGAGGAGGAGGAGGAGGAGGGTTTCCCTACAGAGACACAGAGAGAGTTTGTGTGTGAATGAAGAGAAGGGAGGGTGTGTGTGTGTGTGTGTGTGTGTGTGTGTGTGTGTGTGTGTGTGTGTGTGTGTTGATATGGTGATGATCAACACTTCAGTTACTTTCATGTTCAGAGGAAACAGTCGTACAGTCGGCTGTCGGCTGGTTGTCAAAGATTTAAAGCTGATTTTATCTTCTGATTAATTTTAATACATTTAAAACAATCTGATGATTATATAGAATAATAATCATGATGTTTTGCAGGAAAAATAAACGTTCTCTTCCTGTTAATCATCTTGCGTCCTGCCGTGGCCCCCGACCCTCAGGTTGGACCCCGCTGAACTGTCCCTTTAAGAGTGGAGGAGGACTGAAGGACAGACAGGATGAGGACAGACAGGATGTCCACACTGTGAATGACACAGCTGATCCTGGCTGTCAGTCAGTGAAGGGTTGAAACTAGGATCAATATTTACATTAAGTACAGATTACTGATCGATATCTGTATTGATCCGTCACGTGGCATCGTTACCTTCCTGTCAGCCAGTAACTGATGAAGAGGCTCGAGGAGTAACGGGGTAATCAGAATACAGTAACTGCATTCTGTTAAAGTTAGAGATAAAATGTAATCAGATTACAGATACATTTAGTAAAATAAGGATTACAGCAGGTTGCAGTTGTAACGACACACACACTCTCTGCACGTGCGCATTGTTTCATAGTATCAGTACTGAGGTAATCCAAACGTAACGAAAAGTAATAACGTTACTTTACTTTATTATACCTGGATTAGATTACTCACTACATGTTTTACAGGTGATTAGTAACTGTATCCGGATACATGTTGCAGTAACTCCTCCCTCTGATGCTCACGCGCTGCTCCTCACCGAGTATTGAGAGTAAATATTACTTTAATACTGTAACTTTTCCTGCAGGACTTCAGACCCGCGCGCTCTGCAGCCTCCACCTGCGGACAGCAGCTCACCTGTCCGCTCCGCCACACTCCATTCACAAAACACTCAAAATAACGTCACACACAACCGACAGCACAGAACACACACCCGCGTGCAGATCAATCATCACTAATAATCTTCAGTTATCATTGATTATGAGTCTGAAGCAGACATGAACTCACGTGCGCCTCCTCAGCGGCTCCGCGGCACGCTGCGTCGGGCTGTGCGTAAAAGCGCGCTGCAGATTCTCCAGAGCAGAAAAACCCGCGAGAGGAAAAGAAACCAATAAACTGATCCGGTGTTTTTAAAAACAATCAATTAATCGATGAACACTTTGTTTTTTCTGCACGTGAGTCCTGAGAGCAGCCGGAGTGAGCAGAGTCCTGACGGACCGGAGAGAGACTGACCGCAGCGCGCGAGACCAGCCCTCAGCAGGTGTGTGTCTGTGTGTGTGTGTGTCTGTGTGTGTGTGTGTGTGTGTGTGTGTGTGTGATGACAGATCGCTCTGTCCAATCAGCTGGTCGGACGGAGCTGTGACGCTGCAGTCTCAGTTTGAGTAAAGTCCTGTGAATGTGACGTCATTCTGTCAGGTAGGAACACCGGGACAAGACGGTTACCTGAACTCACCCAGATATGGAAAGTAACTAAGTACTTTACTCAAGTACTTTTATGAGATGCTGGTTCTTTACTTGAGTATTTCAGTTTTCAGTTTCACTCCATCTATCTGATGAGTTACTTTACAGATGACATCAGAACATTTCTAAATTAATTTATCAGCTACGAGATAAAAACTCTTTGATCAGTTGATACTTCAGTCGCCCCACAGTTTACTGTATCTACACTGTATCAACTACTGCTACCTTTGATACTTGAGTACATTTAATACCAGATACTTTAAGACTTTTACTCGAGTAGTTTGACTGTTGTTTTACATCATCAGCACATCCAGAGATACGAGGTTTCCACTGGACAGGAAGTAATCTGAGAAGTAACTAGTAACTAAAGCTGTCAGACAGATGTAATGGAGTAAAAAGTACATTACTTCTCTCTGAGGTGACGCAGAAAGCTAAAGGTGCATAAGAGGAGGCAAGGAGAGGAGACAAGGAGAGGAGGAGAGAAGACAAGGAAAGGAGGAGAGGAAACGAGGAGAGAAGGAGAGGAAACAAGGAGAGAAGAGGAGAGGAGAGGAAACAAGGAGAGGAAACAAGAAGAGGAGGAGAGAAGACAAGGAGAGGAGGAGAGGAGAGGAGAGGAAACAAGGAGAGAAGACAAGGAGAGAAGGAGAGGAAACAAGGAGAGGAGGAGAGGAGAGGAAACAAGGAGAGAAGAGGAGACAAGGAGAGGAAACAAGGAGAGGAGAGAAGGAGAGAAGACAAGGAGAGGAGGAGAGGAGAGAAGGAGAGAAGACAAGGAGAGGAGGAGAGGAAACAAGGAGAGGAAACAAGAAGAGGAGGAGAGGAGAGGAAACAAGGAGAGGAGGAGAGGAGAGGAAACAAGGAGAGGAGAAGAAACGAGGAGAGGAGGAGAGGAGACAAGGAGAGGAGACGAGAGGAAACAAGGAGAGGAGGAGAGGAGAGGAAACAAGGAGAGGAGAAGAAACGAGGAGAGGAGGAGAGGAGAGGAAACGAGGAGAGAAGGAGAGGAGAAGAAACGAGGAGAAGAAACGAGGAGAGAAGGAGAGGTGAGGAGGAGAGGAAACAAGGAGAGGAAATGAGGAGAGGAGGAGAGGAGAGGAGAGAAGGAGAGGAGAGGAGAGAAGAGGAGGAGAGGAGAGTTAGATTATTTTTCGACGTCAGACTGTTGAGGTGTTTGTCTCCTCCTCCTATCAGACCCACAACAGACTTCCCATAATGCCTGGAGTTCAGCAGAGGTTAAAGGTCACATGTGGTGGTGCCTTCACTGACCGTCTGGATTTAGTGGAGTAAAAACTCAGTCAGTCAGTCTGTCATCTGTAGCAGCAGACGTGTGTTCACACACACACACACACACACACACACACACACACACACACACACACATTATATGTGACTTCTCCCATTAGCCTTTGTGGCGGCTAAGTGGTGGAGGTGGGGGGTTAATCTCCTCCAGCCAGCAGACGTATGTGGAGCTGCAGGTTGATGGTTTGAATCCCAGAGCAGCAGCGAGGAGCTGCTGGTGCTCAGAGGAGTGTGTGTTTGCAGCGGGTGTGTGTTTGCAGCGGGTGTGTGTCTGCAGCGGGTGTGTGTTTGCAGCGGGTGTGTGTGGGCGTGTCGCTGCTCTTTGATGCGTCTCTGTTGTTTCCAGGCGACCTGCTGAGTCTCATTTGTATCCAGTGGATCAGAACTCCCTCTGCCAATTAAACCGAGCCTCCGGGTCGCCGTAGTTAACCAGAACCTGAGCGGCAGGCGGCAGCCGGAGGATTACGGACCCTCTGTGTCTGCAGTTTAACAGCCAGCTGCTTTAGTTTGGTGAGGTGAGCTGAAGCTGTGACTGCTGAGGTCAGCGAGCTCTGAGAGAGATGATCCTGTGTTCATCAGGAAACTGCTGGTGACACTGAACAGAGTTTTTGGTGTAGAGTCGAGTCTGACCCACTCAGAGGGACGTCATGATGCATTCAGGTGCACGGATTAAAATCTAAATCTACAGCACTGCGCACAGCAAAGTCGTGACAACAGGGAAGTCATGGTGCGTTCAAATACACCTCAGAAACTCACAGGTACCACGAGGCTGTTTAAAATGTAAATCTGTTCAAACTCTCGTGTTCTCTCACGGCAGCACTTTCAATAGATACACGTGATAGAAATAATAATAATAATAATAATAATAATAATAATAATAATAAACGATTAATTTCTAGAGAAAAATCAGCAAACTCAGCTGGACTCTTGATCAACATGTAGCCTTTGACTCTGCATCATTTAATGAGTAATAAAATCATTGAGAATTAAAGTTTATTTTGTTTGTGCGACGTAGAAGACAGTAGGGCTACAGGTGAGCTACAGGTGAGCTACAGGTGGGCTACAGGTGAGCTACAAGTGAGCTACAGGTGAGCTACAGGTGGGCTACAGGTTAGCTACAGGTGAGCTACAGGTGAGCTACAGGTGGGCTACAGGTGGGCTACAGGTGAGCTACAGGTGGGCTACCTGGTGGTCTAACGCAGGTTCAGTGGGACAGATGTTAAAGCGAGTCCTCCCCCCTTTAGTCCTCCTCCCTGCTGGGATCCTAATGACGGGGGGACGGACGGAAGGATTTGTTGGACAACAGCAGCGGCTGACTGACTGCCAGCATCCCTACTGGACGTCCTCACACACACACACACACACACACACACACACACACACACTCCTACAACTCAACCTGACTTCACTGGTCTTGAAACAACCTGTCAAACATTTAGTGATAAAAGCCTAAAATTAGAAGAAGTAAAACCATCAGAGACCTCAGACATCAGCTGCTAACGGACCTGAACCACCTGTAGCCTTCGTGCATTAACCACAGAACCAACACACCGACCAGCACCAGCAGCAGCTCCCATCAGCCACCAGGTGACACAGAAACTGCTGCAAACTGTAGTTCTGTCAAACAAACTGGAGGAAGAGTTGGGACTGATTCATCTACATGTGTCGCTCTACTGACTGTTTTATAGCAGCAGGACCATATATGTGTGTGTGTGTGTGCGTGTGTGTGTGTGTGTGTGTGTGTGTGTGTGTGTGTGTGTGTGTGTGTGTGTGTGTGTGTGTGTTAACCTGCCTGGTTAATCCTAAGTGTGTTTGTCTCCCGTGGAGATGAACTAAAGACAACAGGCTGGAACGCCTGACTTCTGCACAGGAGGTCACTGCACACACACACACACACACACACACACACACTCACACACACACACACACACACACACTCACACACACTCACACATTAACTACCCCCCTCAAAACACAAACATCGACACATGTAGAAGACACACAAAAAATTATTTCGCACACACATCAGTCTACCTGCTCTAACCTCCTGTGTGTGTGTGTGTGTGTGTGTGTGTGTGTGTGTGTGTGTGTGTGTGTGTTGGCCTCGTGCTGCTAAGCTTCCTTTACGTCCACAATGGCGACCTGCTGAGAGCTCAGGGCCAATTAAAGCCCAGAGAGAGAGAGAAAGCACCTCCAGGCCTCTAACCTCGCTCGCCCCGGGCTCCGTCACACTGACCAGCTGGTCACGTTCTGTATTATCATAATTCATCAGTTTGTGTGTTAACATGACCTCAGAACAGAGACTACTACACTGTTCACACCTGGTATTAACATCCATCCTCAGTGCAGGAAGGATCACCAGACTCCCTTAACAAATGTGGTGATTTTAAGAGTTGTTGAGTTGAAACAAACTTTCTAACGTAGTGAAACTGTGTCTCTGACAGATTCTAACTGGTTGTGTCCTTCTTGTAAATTCAGCATTAAATGTAATACATGAAGCCAACTATTAACCACAACATCACCAGACTCCCTTCACAAATCAGCTAATTTAAGGAGTAGTTAAGTATTATGAAACTTTCTAACGTAGTGAAACTGTGTCTCTGACAGATTCTGACTGGTTGTGTCCTTGTTGTAAATTCAGCATTAAATCAGAAGCTGAAGTTGTTTGTCTCCTTGTACAAAGTGTCAGTTTGTGGCAGCATGTCTGTACCAGCCTGTCTGCTTCTGGGTCTAAAGTGCTAAAGTCTTACCTGCCAACACTGATCAGCTGTTTGAACACACTGTTTACACTGATGTCACCATTTACACTCCATTTATGAAAGAAGAAACATCTTATTGATCTGAACATGTCACATGTTACAAAGACACTAAACAGGAACAATGTGTAGAAACATGGAGTCTGTTTATTCTGACTTTTGTGATCACTTTTGTGAAAGTATTAACAGTCTTGATGTTCTGATCTCTGCACCTTCATGTCTCCGTGTGGTTACATTAAACCAGCTCAGGTGCAGTAATGAGGTCATGTTCAGACTGACTGACAGCTAATGACACGTTACCACCTCCTCTAACAGCACGATGGAGGCGGCGGTCGCCGGGCAGCACGCCTCCCTCTGTTCTCTCAACAATGCACCCACACTCACCTGGTGACATCATCGGCTTCCTGCTTTCTCATTGGCTGTCTGTGGGGTCACAAGACACTCAGGAGAGGTCAGTGTGTGTGAGAGTGTGCCACCACCGAAGCGTAACAAATGTTTTGTTGTGTTTGGACAAAGAGTTCTTACTGGTTACTGAAGTGTAAAGATTTGATCGTGTGTGTGAGTGTGTGTGTGTGTGTGTGTGTGTGTGTGTGTGTGTGTGTGTGTTTATAGCTAACTATTCATGGTACTGATTGATAATCAGATTACCGTCTGATTGATGACCGTATCGTAGTGAGCGGCAGACATCTAAATGTCTCTCTCTCGCCCAGAGACACTCAGGAGGAGAAATGTAATTGTAAGACTGAGCAGACCGGCCAATCAGGAGGGACTGCAACAGCTGAAGAGGTCGATGTGTTTACTGGGGAAACTACAGGTCACAATCCCTGTTATTAGCATCACCGCTAAGCAGCGGAACAGATGCCAGAAAATGCGATGCTATCAATCACAGTTGTGTTCCTACAGAGCATAAATCAAGCTTCATGCTAATGTTGCTAATGTTGCTAACGCTGCTAATGCTGCCTCTGAACATTAGGGCAGCATGCAAGTCGTTTTTATGGCAGCTACCAAGACTGTTGATGCTGACGAAACACAGATACCATGTGACTCTAACGGTGTGATTCTATTGGCTGACACAGAAAGATAAACAAAACAATCATTTTGGACCTGACAAACATTTTAAAATGACTGATCACATCATAATAATGTTGTATTTATTGTTTCTGCCTCTTTCTACGAGCTCTGTAGGTGTTTAAAGAATGATTTGTGGACATCAAGATGTTCCTGATGACCTTCAGATGTTCTGGATCATGTCTGAGTGAGTAACCTCTCCTAAAGCTAAACCTGGTCTCATCTGTTACATGTACTGAGCTCATGATTGGCTGAGGAGATGTTTGCAGTCAGCAGCAGGTGGACCTAATAAAGAGGCCGCTGAGTGTGTGTGGATTATAAAATGAAAACTCCTCTGAACTCCTCTGAAACTTTTAATCGATGAGTTGATGCGGCGTCCCGTTTGGCAGCGGTCCTCGCGGCGGCGTTGAGGTAATGACGGATGCCGGCATCTGGCCGAGCTGCAGCCGCATTAATAAACGCTGATGAGTGTGTTTTTCTTTAAAAGCCATTTCTGCTTTATAAGTGGCAGCACAATGAAGGAGGACAGCTGGAGACTGATGGGAGGAGGAGGTGGAGGTCAGGGTGACGGCCGTGTTCAACAAGACTCATGTAGCAGGTATAAATCTACTGTTAATGTAGTCTGATTACTTTTAATCTCAAGTCAAAGAGCCGTCCTGCCAGCAGAGAGAAAATCAATAATAACTCTTCTTTTAATTATGTTTTAAATGTGAGAAGTGTTGAGTCTCACAGCAAGGAGATGGACCAGAGTACTGTAGTACATTATACTGTGTATATGTATATATATATATGTACTGTCAGACGGTACACACAGTACACATGATACTCAGGAGTACAGGATGTTTACCATCATCATCAGTCTCAGACATTTTCTAAATACCAGCTTTTATTTTGAAAGGTATGGAAGTTCTGTTTGGACTTTATGTTGCTGAAAAATCTAAAAATATCACCGTGTACAAAAGTACAGAAGTATTATCAATTAACTGTACTTACTCTCAGTGGTGGATAGTAATGAAATACATTTAATGTAACTAAGTACTTTTTCATGTACTTTTACTAAATGAGATACTTTTAATGCGAGCAGCTGAGAGGACGTCTGTACTTTTACTGCAGTAGGATTACTTTTACTGCAGTAGGATTACTTTTCCTGCAGTAGGATACGCAGCACTTTTACTTGTAATGGAGTATTTTCACATTGATGTATAGTAACTGTATATCTACTGTTACTTTAAAGTACCTGATATGTTTTCCAATACTGCTAAATGTGTAAATACTGATACACTGTTCTGTCTGTTCACACACACACACACACACACACACACACACAATAAGCTGTTATTGATCTCTTGTTGTTGCATACACACACTCAAAGTGCTTTAATCGACTCTGCTATTTTTTCCTATTGATCCACCCCGACACACACACACACACACACACACACACACACACAAACACACAGGAAATGGCAGATGGTGTTCTGGGTGCAGCTCTGAGGGATCAGAGTCTTGGGGCTCTGAGGGATCAGGGTCTTGGGGCTCTGAAAGATCAGAGTTTTGGGACTCTGAAGGATCAGAGTCTTGGGGCTCTGAGGGATCAGAGTCTTGGGGCTCTGAAGGATCAGGGTCTTGGGGCTCTGAGGGATCAGAGTTTTGGGACTCTGAAGGATCAGGGTCTTAGGGCTCTGAAGGATCAGAGTCTTGGGGCTCTGAGGGATCAGAGTCTTGGGGCTCTGAAGGATCAGGGTCTTGGGGCTCTGAAAGATCAGAGTTTTGGGACTCTGAAGGATCAGAGTCTTGGGGCTCTGAGGGATCAGGGTCTTGGGGCTCTGAAGGATCAGGGTCTTGGGGCTCTGAGGGATCAGAGTCTTGGGGCTCTGAAGGATCAGGGTCTTGGGGCTCTGAAGGATCAGAGTCTTGGGGCTCTGAAGGATCAGGGTCTTGGGGCTCTGAAGGATCAGGGTCTTGGGGCTCTGAGGGATCAGGGTCTTGGGGCTCTGAAGGATCAGGGTCTTGGGGCTCTGAGGGATCAGGGTCTTGGGGCTCTGAGGGATCAGGGTCTTGGGGCTCTGAGGGATCAGAGTCTCGGGGCTCTAAGGGATCAGAGTCTCGGGGCTCTGAGGGATCAGGGTCTTGAGGCTCTGAAGGATCAGGGTCTTGGGGCTCTGAAGGATCAGGGTCTTGGGGCTCTGAGGGATCAGGGTCTTGGGGCTCTGAAGGATCACAGTTTTGGGGCTCTGAGGGATCAGGGTCTTGGGGCTCTGAAGGATCAGAGTCTTGGGGCTCTGAGGGATCAGTGTCTTGGGGCTCTGAGGGATCAGGGTCTTGGGGCTCTGAAGGATCACAGTTTTGGGGCTCTGAGGGATCAGGGTCTTGGGGCTCTGAAGGATCAGGGTCTTGGGGCTCTGAAGGCTCAGGGTCTTGGGGCTCTGAAGGATCAGGGTCTTGGGGCTCTGAGGGATCAGGGTCTTGGGGCTCTGAGGGATCAGGGTCTTGGGGCTCTGAGGGATCAGAGTCTTGGGGCTCTGAGGGATCAGAGTCTTGGGGCTCTGAGGGATCAGGGTCTTGGGGCTCTGAAGGATCAGGGTCTTGGGGCTCTGAAGGATCAGGGTCTTGGGGCTCTGAGGGATCAGGGTCTTGGGGCTCTGAAGGATCACAGTTTTGGGGCTCTGAGGGATCAGGGTCTTGGGGCTCTGAAGGATCAGAGTCTTGGGGCTCTGAGGGATCAGGGTCTTGGGGCTCTGAGGGATCAGGGTCTTGGGGCTCTGAGGGATCAGGGTCTTGGGGCTCTGAGGGATCAGAGTCTTGGGGCTCTGAAGGATCAGGGTCTTGGGGCTCTGAAGGATCAGGGTCTTGGGGCTCTGAGGGATCAGTGTCTTGGGGCTCTGAGGGATCAGGGTCTTGGGGCTCTGAGGGATCAGGGTCTTGGGGCTCTGAAGGATCACAGTTTTGGGGCTCTGAGGGATCAGGGTCTTGGGGCTCTGAGGGATCAGGGTCTTGGGGCTCTGAAGGATCAGAGTCTTGGGGCTCTGAGGGATCAGGGTCTTGGGGCTCTGAGGGATCAGGGTCTGTGATGAACAGTCTGTCTGCAGCTGGAATCATCACGGTTTAATAAGAGCAGCACTTTCTAAAGATCAGGAGGAGATTATTCCGCCGTGTGTCGGTCAGTGAGAGGACGCAGTGGATTATTCTCAGATTACAGCTCAGAAACCTGATCCAGCAGACCGGAAGCGCTTTGGTCTCATGGTTTCTGTTGGAGGACTGTAATTACCTGATTAACACATCCATTCAGAGAGCGGAGGGAACCACCTCACCTGTGGGTAACTCTACAGGTACTCTACAGTAACTCTACAGGTACTCTACAGGTACTCTAGAGTAACTCTACAGGTACTCTACAGGTACTCTAGAGTAACTCTACAGGTACTCTAGAGTAACTCTACAGGTACTCTACAGGTACTCTACAGTAACTCTACAGGTGCTCTAGAGGTACTCTACAGGTACTCTAGAGTAACTCTACAGGTACTCTAGAGTAACTCTACAGGTACTCTATAGGTACTCTACAGGTACTCTAGAGTAACTCTACAGGTACTCTAGAGGTACTCTACAGGTACTCTAGAGTAACTCTACAGGTACTCTAGAGTAACTCTACAGGTACTCTAGAGTACCTGTAGAGACTCGTATGCAAAGTGCTCTCTTGTCTCTGTGGTTTCAGCACAGTCTCCACGTTCATCTCCTTTGCAGTCGTCTGTGGTTCTGTAGCAGCCTCGTCCAGCTGCAGGGATGTGGCTGCCATCATTTACTCACAGGCTGGATTTGGTTGAGGATGTCAAAGCATACGGCTGCACACAACTGTAAGATCCAGTCTCCTCAGCCAGAGACCGGCTTCAGCCCTCACCACAGGGTCACCTCCAGAAGAGCCTCTCTGACTAAGAGTAACTCAGTACATTTAAAGTAACTAAGTACTGATAGTTTTTGATTTATACCTGTAAAAGAGTATTTTTTCAGCGTGGTAGCATTATGCTGCAGGAACATCAGTGCAGACGTCGTCAGCTCCGTCCTGACGGTCCTCGTCTCTCAGCTGAGACATCTGTCTGCTACACAAACTGTGCTTTTCAAGAATTAGCAGCAGATTTAAAGAAGAAAAAACAACTGACGGCCACAGATTTAGAAACATCACTTTAAAACAGTACGACGTGGAAATATTTCATGTTTTAATCTCATCAACCTCTGAGATTTTATAATGTTGGCTTATTGTGAATTTCAGGACAGGAGAAGTGATGTTTCCCTGCAGGAAACATGGCTGACTGCACCTTTAAGTCTCATTTCTGTCTCTTCAGCGTCTTTACCTGAGCTCCTCTCTCTTCTCCGTCTCTCACACTGAGTCGCAGCTGAAGTCTCTCAGTGATCATCCGTCTCTATAAAAGAGACGGATGATCACTGAGAGACTTCAGCTGTGATTCAGGACGGTTTCACTGATCGATCATCACAATCTGTCCAATCAGAGAGCAGAGAGGCAGTGAGCACAGATGTGATCGCTGTCTAATCAATCAATAATCCAGATGATGAAATCTTTTCAGTGTTTCCTGAGAATTATTTCCATGAACAGAAACAAAGTCTTCTTCATTAACATTGAATCTGTGGTGGATATAAACTGAAGTCTTCAGCTCTCAGCAGCTCAGACGGGAGAACAGCGTCTTTAAACAGTTGAGCAGTGAAACGCTGACACCTGCTGACGCACCTGGTCACAGCTCAGGACGTCTCTGTCCTTCATGCTTCTGTCAACTCTGAATCTGAATCTGATCCTCCTGCATCGATTTATCCACGTCACGTTTTAATCAGTGTTTTGTCTTATGTCCACAGAGTGGCGATGATGTTCCAGTGGACCGGAGCCGGGATCAGCTGGAGGGGAAGTCAGAGACGCCTCACTACAAACCATAAGAGGAAGTCATAAAAACTTTACAATGAAATCAGGAGAAGCTTCGTCCTCCTGACTGCAGCTGGTGAGTTAAAATAATGCAGCAGAATAACAGAGAGGAAGACACTCATTCAGACTCAGAGACATCTTCACTACAGAGTCTCTGCTGACTGATCTTTGATTCATTCTGACCTCAGGACGATTTGAATATATTTTTAACTTGAAACAGGTTCAGGTAAGTTCACAGAATATTTTATAATGCAGGTACAAAAGTCCACCAATCACAGGACAGGACAGACAGGACAGGACAGGACAGGACAGTCATCTCTATGTGACCTTTGACACAAATAAAGTCTGCACAGCCGACTGTCAGCCGATGGAGGAGGACAGAGAGGAGGACAGAGATGATGGACAGAGATGATGGACAGAGATGATGGACTGTGAGGAGGACAGAGATGATGGACAGAGATGATGGACAGAGATGATGGACTGTGAGGAGGACAGAGATGATGGACAGAGATGATGGACTGTGAGAAGAAGGCGTGAAGCTGTCAAAGTGACAGAACAAAATCAGGATTGTGAAAAGGTGAAGGTCAAAGGAAAAGAAACTGAGCCCTGATAAAAACAGTCATGTATGATTCTGAGATTTAAAGAGTAAAGTGACGACAGACATGTTGATCTTCAGCAGTTTGACTCCATCACATCGTGATTCACCACAGTGGAGTTTTCATCTGACAGAGAAGTGAGAGAGATCCATGAAGATCAAACTGAAAGAAACTCTGAGGAGAACTTCTTTTTTAAATACAAATCTTTATTGATTCAAATCTCAGTGAACAGTCTGAAGTCTCGTCAGTACAGAGCAGACGTCATGCAGCCTTTACAGAGAGTAGGAGATGAGTTCTGACCCACCGACACCAGACTCACAGCAGAGAGGACGAGTTCTGACCCATCGACGCCAGACTCACAGCGGAGAGGACGAGTTCTGACCCATCGACGCCAGACTCACAGCGGAGAGGACGAGTTCTGACCCACCGACGCCAGACTCACAGCAGAGAGGACGAGTTCTGACCCATCGACGCCAGACTCACAGCGGAGAGGACGAGTTCTGACCCATCGACACCAGACTGACAGCGGAGAGGACGAGTTCTGACCCATCGACGCCAGACTCACAGCGGAGAGGACGAGTTCTGACCCATTGACGCCAGACTCACAGCACAGAGGACGAGTTCTGACCCATCGACACCAGACTCACAGCAGAGAGGACGAGTTCTGACCCATCGACGCCAGACTCACAGCGGAGAGGACGAGTTCTGACCCATCGACGCCAGACTCACAGCAGAGAGGACGAGTTCTGACCCACCGACACCAGACTCACAGCACAGAGGACGAGTTCTGACCCATCGACACCAGACTCACAGCAGAGAGGACGAGTTCTGACCCATCGACACCAGACTCACAGCGGAGAGGACGAGTTCTGACCCATCGACACCAGACTGACAGCGGAGAGGACGAGTTCTGACCCATCGACACCGGACTCACAGCGGAGAGGACGAGTTCCGACCCACCGACACCGGACTCACAGCGGAGAGGACGAGTTCCGACCCACCGACACCGGACTCACAGCAGAGAGGACGAGTTCCGACCCATCGACACCAGACTCACAGCAGAGAGGACGAGTTCTGACCCATCGACACCAGACTCACAGCAGAGAGGACGAGTTCTGACCCATCGACACCAGACTCACAGCAGAGAGGACGAGTTCTGACCCATCGACACCAGACTCACAGCAGAGAGGACGAGTTCCGACCCATCGACACCAGACTCACAGCAGAGAGGACGAGTTCTGACCCACCGACACCAGACTCACAGCAGAGAGGACGAGTTCTGACCCATCGACACCAGACTCACAGCAGAGAGGACGAGTTCTGACCCATCGACACCAGACTCACAGCGGAGAGGACGAGTTCTGACCCATCGACACCAGACTCACAGCAGAGAGGACGAGTTCTGACCCACCGACACCAGACTCACAGCAGAGAGGACGAGTTCTGACCCATCGACACCAGACTCACAGCAGAGAGGACGAGTTCTGACCCATCGACACCAGACTCACAGCGGAGAGGACGAGTTCTGACCCATCGACACCAGACTCACAGCAGAGAGGACGAGTTCCGACCCATCGACACCAGACTCACAGCGGAGAGGACGAGTTCTGACCCACCGACACCAGACTCACAGCGGAGAGGACGAGTTCTGACCCATCGACACCAGACTCACAGCGGAGAGGACGAGTTCTGACCCATCGACACCAGACTCACAGCGGAGAGGACGAGTTCTGACCCACCGACACCAGACTCACAGCAGAGAGGATGAGTTCTGACCCACCGACACCAGACTCACAGCAGAGAGGATGAGTTCTGACCCACCGACACCAGACTCACAGCAGAGAGGACGAGTTCTGACCCACCGACACCAGACTCACAGCAGAGAGGACGAGTTCTGTCCTCGAGGACGAGTTCTGACCCATCGACACCAGACTCACAGCAGAGAGGACGAGTTCTGACCCATCGACACCAGACTCACAGCGGAGAGGACGAGTTCTGACCCATCGACACCAGACTCACAGCAGAGAGGACGAGTTCTGACCCATCGACACCAGACTCACAGCAGAGAGGACGAGTTCTGACCCACCGACACCAGACTCACAGCAGAGAGGACGAGTTCTGACCCACCGACACCAGACTCACGGCAGAGAGGACGAGTTCTGACCCACCGACACCAGACTCACGGCAGAGAGGACGAGTTCTGACCCACCGACACCAGACTCACAGCAGAGAGGACGAGTTCTGACCCACCGACACCAGACTCACAGCAGAGAGGACGAGTTCTGACCCATCGACACCAGACTCACAGCAGAGAGGACGAGTTCTGACCCACCGACACCAGACTCACAGCAGAGAGGACGAGTTCTGACCCACCGACACCAGACTCACAGCGGAGAGGACGAGTTCTGACCCATCGACACCAGACTCACAGCAGAGAGGACGAGTTCTGACCCATCGACACCAGACTCACAGCAGAGAGGACGAGTTCTGACCCACCGACACCAGACTCACGGCAGAGAGGACGAGTTCTGACCCACCGACACCAGACTCACGGCAGAGAGGACGAGTTCTGACCCACCGACACCAGACTCACAGCAGAGAGGACGAGTTCTGACCCATCGCCACCGGACTGACGGCAGAGACACCGGACTCACAGCAGAGAGGACGAGTTCTGACCCATCGACACCAGACTCACAGCAGAGAGGACGAGTTCTGACCCACCAACACCAGACTCACAGCAGAGAGGACGAGTTCTGACCCACCGACACCAGACTCACAGCAGAGAGGACGAGTTCTGACCCATCGACACCAGACTCACAGCAGAGAGGACGAGTTCTGACCCATCGACACCAGACTCACAGCAGAGAGGACGAGTTCTGACCCACCAACACCAGACTCACGGCAGAGAGGACGAGTTCTGACCCACCGACACCAGACTCACGGCAGAGTGGACGAGTTCTGACCCACCGACACCAGACTCACAGCAGAGAGGACGAGTTCTGACCCACCGACACCGGACTCACAGCAGAGAGGACGAGTGTGTGTGTGTGTGTGTGTGTGTGCTGTGTGTGTCTGTGTTCCAGGTGCACGACCCCAGATGTAAACACAATCAGCTGACTGGAAGTGTAAACATCAGTGAACCTTCAGTCGTGCAGATCTGATCCGAGGAGGGAACACGACTCGAGGTAACAAACGTCATTGTACGTTTTATTTTACGGCTCTTTAGAATATTTTTTCTGTTATATGTAAACTTGTTTAAGTATTTGATCCCCTGCGGCTGCAGTGGTTGTGTGACGTCACACAGCTGCTCGCTCATGAGGTCCAGCAGGAGTTCTGACTTCAGATGGCGTCACACTGAACTTTATTAAGCAGGAGGGAAGTTCAGTCGTCTGGAACGCAGCGATATGTGAAAGTGAAAAAAGTGTCCAGTCATGTCAAGACAGTTTGAAATGTTCCGTACATGTTCCATGTTAAACAGGACATTTTCATACATGATGTCAGACATTACAATGATTTCAAACATTCGTACGAGATTAGTTTTTCCACATGTGGGTATAATACTGTACATCAGCTGTCATCATTAATAAACCTTCACAGTCAGTTCCAGCTTCAGGATGCTGATACTTCATATAAAATAAGGCATGTCACAGTTATTCTACAGGACTGAATCACATTATTTCCATTACAGGAGGTCAATTTGCATCTTTGCTCAGAGGTCATGCTGTTTTTGTAACGGGAGTAAAATGTTGCATTCAAGTCACCAAAATTTAAAGTTTAACCATCTTTCCCGTGAAACTTCAACGTAGCATAACTCTAAGTTTAAAAAAAAGTCAAGGGGCGGAGCAAGTGTCAGGGTGGAGCCATGTTGAGCTTGTTTTGTAGGTTTGGGCCAATTGTAGCTCAGGCCCCTCCCCTTTTCCTGCTGACGTCACGTTTCCTCACAGGTCCTTGAACCAATCACCTGCTGCTGCTGCTGCTGCTTGTGTTTTGCTCCGTCGTCGACCGGCTGGCAGGTTGGGAGGGCGGAGTCAGAGTCGGGTATGGGGGCGGAGTCAGAGTCTGGTTTGGGGGCGGGGTCAGAGTCGGGTATGGGGGAGGGATCATGGTTGGAGTCTGGGATCGGGGTGGGCTCTGTTTCTGGAACAGGGTCTGACCGGATCTCGGTCCTGTCATGTGACACCTGCTGCAGCTCTGTTGCCACGGTTAGCTCCGCCCCCCTGTTCTCCTCCTGACCAATGAATCCAGAGCACCCTGAGCAATTCCTGCTGTGCTGTGAC